>JALBCR010004659.1:0-20000 GCA_030710515.1 Abscondita cerata | reverse complement strand
TTATTCTCATTGAAAATTCGACAGATAGTTTGTAATTCTAATTTTCATAAAATAATAGTATAAAACCAAAATTAAAGTAGCATTACAAAAGTTAAAATTATTCTGAGTTTTAATGGAATGGCGTAAATTATTTTAATATTCTTTCACTCATTTCTGCTTGGGTTAAAGGTTGAATCGTACAATTTTCACAATTTACTTGATTTTTTTATTATAACAAGAGATCCATAAAAAACCAATTACAGTAGCCTGTGAAAAATAATTGTTTAGAACCGGAACTTTAGCTACATCCTTCCTGATCTAATGCGAGAAAGAGTCTTGAACTACCATTTTCAGTTTTGAATGGTATGAGTATTACCAATGGTTGCTTGCACATATCCAAAACTTGACAAACCTATGATGAAACCCCTTTTCCCATAAAAGGTAGCCTTGAATAGTAGATTCTGTAACAAGGTTAGAATGAAAATTCGATACGAGTTGAAGATTCCGAACGCGAGCGTGAGAAACTCACGAGTAGGTCAAATTTTCATTCTAATCGAATAATAGACCGTTTTTTCTCCACGATCATATCTGATTCACTCGATTTTTCATTCATTTTATAAAATCTAAATTAATACTTGCCTCAAAACATCTAAAACATTGCATTGGCATTTGACACTGACAGTACAGAAAATCATGACTGTCTAATTATTTTGATGAGCATAATTACAGAATATTCATTCTGTTACTAGTTATTGAATAAAAATACATGCAAAACTCATAAGAAGCAAGTGTTTTAGAAAAAATATTCTATTTCAAGGGCGAGAATTTCTCTTTCTGTTATTAAAAATGATTTCACAATTACTATACAGGATTTTCAAACTTTAGTCGGCACTATTGCTAAATTTGTTATTATTAGAGCTACATGGTCGTTTAAATAGACAAACTAGTAGTATTTGTTTCTCTCATCACTATCGTGAAAACAGAATAAAAATCGAACATCGCGTTCGCGAGTTATGTTAAATTGTTCCATTTATTCAAATGGGACACCCTGTATATAATATTCTCAATCGATAGAAAATTGAATACTGAACAAAAGTGTCTAATTATTTTTATCCTAAAGTCAAAAATGACGAAAAATAATAGGACATTTTTTATTCAGTATTCAATTTCCTATCGATTGAGATAATAAATAATTAAATTTAAAAAATTAAATAAAAAAGGTTACGTGCATTCACGTTATTTAAACATTTAGAGCAACTTAAATATATACGGTAAGGTTTTAAATTTTTAAATGCAAAAATTAAGAGAATTTGATACTTAAGCAAAAGATACGCAGGTGGCGTCCAGCGCTTCTGATTCCAGAGAAAGATAGATAATTTGAACGGTTCTTTGATTATTTATACATTTTTGTATCCTCAAAAACTTGCATGAGAGATACGGAAAGATGCGTCACACATCGGCGGCAATGAAGGCAATACGATAATGCGGTAAGATAAGAAGACAGGCGGAAAACAAGAAGGTAAAAGCGGAGAAGACAAGGCCCTAAATCAAAATAAACACTATTAAACAAAGAAATATTAACAATAATGAAAAACAAAACACAAAAAAATTATGGAAAGATGAAAGGAGTACTTTCAAGAGCTTTATAATAAAAACGGAGCAAACGGCGAGATAAATAAAGAAAGAGTAGAAAATTAAATCGAAAACTGCGATAAAGAGATACGAATACATGAAGTACTAATAGAAATAAAAGAAATAAAAGAGGAAAACAATTCAAACAAACGCAGCGCGGAATCGATTTGTTTTAAATCACATTGGTAGGAGCGTGAAATGTAAACGCTGCTTAAAAAGGTTTTCCTAAAGTAGCGTTTCCGGTCGACGTAGGTTGTGCCAGTTTCATTTCAGTACGTACCTAGCTGTGTGTGTTATTTTTACAAAATGGATGAGATATGCAAGAAATACAAGTTGACAGCGATGTTAATAATTAAAGAAATAACTAATGATGACCGGGACTGTTGCACAAGATCTTCAACAAACTATTTAAAATATACCGTCTCGTCCTTTCTTTCTTGCGAATATTTTTGGAACGTAACTTTCTTTTCTGGTCTTTGATGCCGGAATTCGAAAAACGGCCCTCTAACTATCTGGGAATGGTGTGGGAGTTACAGTTTGTGTTTGCTCTATTTCTTGTTCAGGTGGGTCATCCTAATAATCTAATAATTCGTCATTGGTTGTTCAGGAATTGATACTTCATTGTTGGAAAGAAAAAGAGCGTTGGTACAGTTGTTCCATTCATTTTCCACAATATCAAAAATTACAACCGTTTTGACAGGCTTTCCTGTAGTATCTATCTATTCTTTTTTTCCTTTTTGTACTGATCCCTCATATGTTACCACCGCTTCGTGCCCTCAGTTTCTACAACAAATAAACCACGACTTTTATACAACATGGTCGTCATGCATGTAAAAGTAGTTTCATTATTTTTCCCACCATCTATTTATTTATATTAGGTTTTTAAATATATTATATTAAAGTATTTATAATATACAGGGTTTTCAACCTTTAATCGGCCCTATTGCTAACTTCGTTATTATTAGAGCTACAGGGTCGGTTGAATAGGCAAGCTAGTAACATTCTGTTTCTCTCATCACTATGGTGAAAACAGAATAAAAATCGTGTAGCTCTAATAATAACAAAGTTAGCAATAGTGCCGACTGTATATTAATTTTAAAATGTGTTTTGAGTTTCTGGCAACAGGAGAATCATACAGATCATTGTCGTTTGGTTACCGCATCTTACACTCTGCTATAAGCAGGATAGTGCCTAAAGTCTTGGCAACAGTACAGGAAAAGCTTGTTCCACTTTGCTTCTCCTCCTGATCAGATACACTGGGAACGTTGGGGTTTTCCCAATTTTTCCTTCCATTGATGGTAAACATGTAAGAATCGTAGCACCTGCCAAATCGGAAAGTCTCTACTTTAACTATAAGGTATATTTTTCGGTGGTGCTCCTTGGAACGGTTGATGCAAACTGCAAATTTGTCATTATTGATGTGGGTTCGTATGGAAAGGAGAGAGACACAGTGATTTTCAGAAAGTCGAAAATGGGAAAATTGGTTAAAAATTACACTATATTTCCACCTCCAAAGAACCTACCGAACTATAACACCTTGCTACCTCACGTGATAGTTGGTGCTGATCTTTTTAGTTTAAGTAAGCATATGATTAAGCCACATTCCAGAGCAACAATATTGAAATATAAAAAAAATAATGTTCAACTACTGTCTCAGCAAAGCCAGGAGAACGTCGAAAAATGCTTTTGGCATCATGAGCACCATTTTCAGAATTTTTTTTACTCCGATCAATGCGAAAACTAACTAACTGTTGACTTGGTAATCGTTGTGTGCTGCTGAGGGACGATTTTTTAACACGAATCCTTTGAACGCAGGTAGAACTCCAAACGTGGAAGACTTTCCAACCCAAAACTTGCTAAATCTATCAGGCACAAGTCGTTTTGCACGAGCAGAAGGATTTCAAATGAGAAGTCAGTTTACTGATTACTTCAGTACGTACCAAAACATGGACTCAGAGAAAAAGCACTTCAGTCATATACCTATAGCTGCTCCTTATGACCTCATCCCTACCTATGGTACACACCCTGATACGTTTCACAAAAATGTTAAAGCACCACATTTTAAATCTTTTATAATTTACATTAAAGCTTAACGGTAATAAAGTTATTATGTTTAAAAATTTTCCTTCTTTTTTAGTACTTTTCCTGCTTCATTCCAAATCAGGTATTTTGTCAAAGTGTTTTGGAACTCTGGATTTTTCAAGCCATACAATGTTGGATGGCTCTGTAAAAACTCAATTAAAATTTCGTCCTCATTAGCAGAAAACCTCACTGTTATCGGTTTTGCAGAATTTTGTAACATTTTCGAAGAACGCAAAAAATTTCCAACTTCCTGAACTCAACATGCAAATACAAACTAAAGCAACCAGCGTTAATGAACTCCTCCTTCTGGAAAGGAGTGGTCGACGAACAACGCTCAGAGTTTCACGTCGACTTCGACCTAGGAAAACGTATGCCTTTAGACAACGGATAGTGATGATTCCCACACTTTCCACAATCACAATGGATGATGTGATGAAAGCTACAAAGGCTACAGAGTGTGCATACGCAGACGACTTGATAATATTTGCTCCCACCGAAAAAGACTTACAAAAAATGTATAGATTTGGAAAAGAGAATTAGATAAAAGAAAAATGAAATTAAATGCAAGCAAAACAAAGGTGATGGTAGTGAGTAAAGACCAGAAACGTAAATATATAGATAAACCAAGGAAGATAAGAACAAGTAGAAGCCTACAAATATTTAGGAGTAATATACAAAGAGTAGGAAACATAAAAATGGAAGTAAATGAAAAAATTATTAATGCAACAAAATTATACCATATTCATAGGACAAAAAGAAATAAGCAAAAGAACAGAAATGACATTGTATAAATCACTTTATAGGCCAATACAACACATGGAAGCAAGAGCTAAATAACAAGAAAAACGATAAGTAGTAAATTACAAGCGATGAAGATGAAATATACGAGAAGAGATAGAATTCAAAATGACCCAGTACGAGAAGAACTAGAAATCGAATCAGTTAAAAACACAATAGAAAAACAGCAGCTAAGATGGTTTGGACGTATACAGCATGTCCGTGTAGTACGCGGACCTTTGATATTGCTTTTAAAAAGTAGATTTATTCAAAATCAGTTTTGAATATTCTCTTAGGTTCCTTGGTGGCTAAAATTTAAATATTTTCAATTATACAGGGTGTCCTACTTTCATGGACCACCTGTCAGCTTTGACATTTTAAATGGAAACACAAATTTTTAATTTTTGATTTTAAATCTACGTAAAAAAATATTAGGACATTGCGTATACGAGTCTTACTCAAAAAGTGAAATAATTTTTTAACACTTTCAGATATTTCAGGTTTTTTAGGTCATTATTTGAAATATCAAATTAACGATCTTAAGTGCCCATAGTCTAAAGGTTGCCATTGGTTATAGGGTAAACCTGGGAAAGTTGGCGCACATTTTTTCTCGCTTATATAAAAATTCATATACTCATATCTTGAAATATTGTACAATCAGATTGGGTTGAATACAACAAAATACATGCAATTAAATCAAAATTGGAGACTTTATTTAGCCTACATAAACATAATCAAGAAAATGAAAAAACCATCTCTCCCCTAGAACATGGGTGAGATGGCGCACTCAAAGAAAATAAAAAGAAAATGGTAACTAAACGTTTTCTTTTATTCCATAACGTAGACAATGATTGGAAAACGAAGAATAACTTTCATGGAGCGACCTACGACATGTTGCACATTCTAACCAATCTTCTTTACTCGTGGTGTGTTGATAAATTTCGCCACATTCAACACATTCGTCATCCGTACTGCCACTAACACTTTCCGTATCGCTCGTTAAATCAATGTCAAAATCACTTTCTGACGAACACTCGCTTCTATTCACAGATATTTTTGTTTTACCCTTTTTAATTGGTATTATGGATTTCTGGGCTTTTCTACTTTTCTTTTTCACTGACTTCTTTTGTTTTTCGGCTAGCAATCTACTTTTCTTTTCGGCTATTGTTTTTCTTTTTAAAATATTTTCTGGTGATGTTAAAACTTCTGCCAGTTGACGACTGCGTTTTCTTACCGTATCCACTCTTGAGGTACTAGGAATTTGACAAATTAGGTTTAATAATTTACCAGGTGTGTCCTTTTCTTCTTTGGAATTTAAGTCCGTATTGGTACTGGTTTTACGGGGAGACTTATTTTTATTTTGTTCTACGTCACTCGCTGTTTGCAAATTTTCTCCTGGCTCCCTGTTATTTACGGGGTTAGCATTTCGAGCAGAATCGGTAGTTTCATTTTCATTTAGAAAAACGTAGTCTGGAATTGCATCACTATTTAAGGGAACAATACCCGTAGCGCGAAAAGATGATGTGGCATTGCTAACTGTGGCAGATTTGGACCAAACATCTGCTAATAATTCACCAAATTGCAGTCTCTTTATTGATCTTGTTGGATGTGCACGGATGAAGGCATTGCAGGCTCCATACTAATAACTTTTAAACATTTTAAAAAATCCACGATCTAATGGTTGCAAAAATTGCATGCTATAACTGGGTAGACAAAGTAATGTGATGCTATTTTTACCGGCATACTATAAAACTTCTACAGAGCTGCAATGTGACGAGTGTCCAGGTCAAAAAAAGTTTTGTGGTTATGTATGTAGATTTTTCATTCATATAAATTGCGGATCCAAAGGGCCCCCTCTTCTCCGGCAGTTATGGAAACTACATTTTTGGATCCTTTTTTGGCAATCACATGTTCCGGTCTATTATGTAGCTGTAGACCTGTCTCGTCCATATTAAATACGCTGCCAGGTTTTTCTAAAAGGCCGAGTTGTGTTAAAGTCCTTTCCAGTAATTCAAAGTAATCAGCAACATCTTTTTTGTTAATTCCCCGGGCACGCGCAAGAGAAACTCCCTCAGATTTCCTGACAGACAAATCAGGGTTGCACTCCAGAAAAGAATTAAGCCAGTCTTCTCCTGCCATTTCCTTAATTTTATTAAATTTATGATTTAATCCCAAATGTTCAGCAAGTTGGTATGCTGTTTGTCACACAATATTCCGAGTCTTTGCATTTGCTTAATATGATTTACTATTTTTCTTTCGTACTCCTCCTTAAATAATGGTGATGGACCCAAACTTTTTTTTTAGAATTTCCAGACTTAAGTCTTCTGCTGAGTGTAGTACAAGGTACCGAAAAAATTCTAGCTGCTTCGTTCACCCCAATATTTGATGTTCTTACAGCAGATTGTAACATTTGATCGGTCCATAAGGCCCTTGTGACGTTATTCTTACGTTTATACTTGATGGGCATCTGCAACAAAAATAAAAATAAAGGATTAACATAAGCTCTGGGTGAGATGGCGCATCAAATTTTCAGGGTGAGATGGCTCGCGCTAACTAACTCAAATATATAGGGTGAGATGGCGCACTCAGACCTTAACGATGGGTTATAACTACGTATTTTAGTTAAGCATAATTAAATATAATAGTACTGAGAACAACTCCCCAGCCACTAAAATTTTAAAAGGCACTTGTAAATACTCTTATAGCGAACAACCATAAATATTTTACACAGGCTAAAACATATAAATGAAAAAAAGCTTACCTTTAAAGCACTCTACAAGCAAGCGTCCACTACACAAGATGTGTTGTGAAACACCTAACTTTGCGGCGATGCCGGTTACTCACAGTTTTCTAAAACAATTACTGCGCCGTCTGTCCCGCTGCGCCATCTAACCCGGCTTTACCCTATAGGGTATGAGATGAAAAATGTCAAACTTTGGTTATAGTTTTGGTTTTGTTTTTTTATTTAAATAATTATTAAAATAAAAAAAAAAAAAATTTAAAAATAAAAAGTTTTTTTTTTTTTTTTTTTTTTTTTTTTTTTTTTTTTTATTTTTTTTTAATCGAAAATATTGAAATAACTTGGGAAGGATGATCGGAAAAAATTTAAAAAATGTAATTTTTATAAAAAAATTTTTAAAATTTAATAAAAATTTTATTTTTTTAAATTTTTTTTTTTTTTTTTTTTTTTTTTTATTTTTTTTTTTTTTTTTTTTTTTTTCTTTTTTATAATGAAAAAGAAAAAGGAGGTGGGTTTTTATTTTAAAAAGAGAAATAAAATCGATAGGAACAAAAAAAAATATTAAATACCTGTGACGGCGGTTTTTTCTTTTTAAAAAAATAAATACAAATTTTTACATTTTTTTTAAAAAAAAAAAAAAAAAAAAATAAAAAAAAAAAAAAAAAAGAGGGGATTAGTAAAAAAAAAAGAAGAAGAGGAAAAAAAATTTGGGAGAGAGATTGGAAGTTTTTTTTTTTGAAAAATAATTTTCCCCAGAATTGATGTAGAATTAATATTTTTTTTTTTTTTTTTTTTTTTTTTTTTTTTTTTTTTTTTTTTTTTTTTTTTTTTTTTTTTTTTTTTTTTTTTTTTTTTTTTTTTTTTTTTTTTTTTTTTTATTATTCTCTACAATTTTCCTCATTTTTTTTTACATTTTTAAAAGAAATTAAATGCAGTTATCTCAATCGACTTAATACATTAAATAACTTTGACTTTTAGTTGAAATTTAAAAACATCATTCTCCCTCTCGTCTTTTGCATTTACAACTACCGAAGAAAGTTAATGTTAACAAAATTTTTTTAAGAATTATTATAATTTGGAATAAATTAGTAGACAGATTTTTTCGCAATATGAAAGTTTGCATAAATATAATGTCAAACTTATATTAAGTTTAAGAAATTTTAATCAAAACGAACTGTTGTACTAGATTTGATTTCGTAATGTCAGTACAAATATGCACCTCGTTTAGGTGATGATGGTAGTAAAAAAAGTTATTGCTTGTGTGATATAACGATTAACTGCACTGAAGTGATGTCACATCATATAAAAAAGTTCGTTTTAGATCATAATCTAAATTGAAAACGTATTATCGAAAACGTCTCGCATTTGATAGCTTTAAAATGTACACTACGCATTTTCCAATGTGCCCTTTTAGCTTAGAGTTTAATTAATATCCCAAATATGAAATAAAGTAATAAACTTGGATAATGTACTCTATAATGATCTTAATGGTATGCGGATCCGACGAAGATAATGTAGTGTATGGAATGTGTACTCCCCATTTACTAAGCGACTACTCAATTATGGTAACTAAACTAAGATAACACAGTTAAGCTTTTGTTTGAGTTGTAAGGGTACAAATATTTATCAAATTATGAAGAGACGAAAAAAGTATTACATTAAATAAATAGTGATTACATGGCAACTCTACATAACAGCTATATAAAATCAATCACACATTTAAGAAAGTATTCGCACTAATTACGTAAAACATAATGAATTCAAATATTTGAACTTTCAAGAATGTTTACATTGTGCTTTTATTATTCCTGGGCAAATGACTATTAAATAAATAATTACAATAATGGTAAGAAGGGGAAGTACCAATTGACGATGTGTAGGCAGGAGATTATTCAAGTGTCCATAGGTATGTGAAAAAAAAATTAAGATTGTTATCGGCTTCCTTTACGGTTTGAGCTGATTATTCAAGTAATGACTGTTTTTGATTAATACCCTCAACATTCTTACATTAAAAGAAAGCTTAATTGAATCTGATTTGACAGTATGAAGTTAATTAATGGTCTACTTAGCAAAATAAAATGGGTATCACGTGGTTGTTGATTTTTTAACAATAAAGTAAACACTTATTCGCAAAAATTAAAAAATCGTAACTACAGTATAAGAACAAATAAAAAAATACACCTACATTTGTATACAATCAGGCACTTCTTGCATAGAAATAAGAAAAAATAATAAGTTTTAAAGATACTCCAAAGTTTAACATAAACCGTATTATATAAATGTTTCGTTGTATTCTGTAGGGTGACTTAATTTAAAACTTGTAAGAATTCGCGCCATAGCTACATATCATACTTGACCAACCTACGTAGGAACGGTATTTGTGATACATCAATCAATGAATAATTCTATTTGTCATAAAATTGTAATAATTTGTAGAAATCTGTATAGTCTGTATACTATTGGCGCGGGTAATAAATCATAATTGCTTAAAATAATTCTTTATTTTCTTTGTGAAAGCGGTACTTCTACGGTTAAGTAAAACCAATAAATTCTAACCAAAAATACAATCATTGTGCCGCTCTTGCAGCATATCGACCCATCTAGGGTCTGAGAACAATAGTTTAATCTGTGTAAACACGTTGCCATCAGCCCAGGTACTGACGAAACGAGAATCATAGCCGTAGATGTGGGTATTATACCAAGATACAAAAATAATGGTATATAATACGTAAGAAGTAAAATTTGTAATGTGGTCTATTATACAAATAAAATAAATAACATATAACCACATAATAATTCATATTAAGGTAGATTTTACTATTAAAATATATTTACCTACTAAAAATATTATTTTCCAAACGTATCAGGTACCTACGCCACTGCAATACGGGAGATTCAATAATTGACAGGTTTATTACTCCGCGCCAATAGTATACAGACTATAGTATGTAAGAATCCGACTGTGAACTTTTCAACATTGCGAAAAAAGCTAAGGGCATTTTTAACAAGGATTTTAGCTAGGATTGAGTTACAAGAAGTGTGGCAAAATTCAAAATTTTTGAATCTCAATTTGATTTTTGTAACTAAGTTTGAAACTTATTTTTACTATACTTTCGAGGTTGTAAAATCACGTAGGCTTTGACAGTTGAGCGAGATCTATTTGCGTTTCAGGTAAAGTATATTTCACGATATGCTAAAATCATACTTGCAGTTATTAATTGTTACTGAATTTATTGTAGATTCGTTTTGTAAACTAAACTTGTTGTAAACGCTATTTATGTCGTTCAATGTTCTACGAATATTTTTTTCATAAATACTTTTTGGTTGAATCTAAAAAATAAATACTTATTCAAAGTAGGTAGACCGTCCTGAAATTTGATATAGAGCCGTAGCCCATCATTATAATCAACTTTTCTTAGTAATATTTTAGCATGTCAATGGTTAAGAGCCTTCTATACCTGCAGTACCAATGGAAATTTCCTATATCACGGCTGCCATAATAACCAATTTATTTAGCAAATAACGCATTATGTAAAAATATATTATGCAATTTTGAAACTTTTTCTACAAAATGATGGAAACAATTTTTTCTAATTGTAAATAATAGCGATGTAATCACGTATTAAAAATGTAGGATTTTACATTGCATTTCAACCCAAACGATTTTATTTAATTTCTACCAAACGGCATGTTTTATCAAAAAATTAATTAAATCATTTTGTGAAGAATTTTATTCTCAAAATCCACAAAAAAGTGCACACAAGAATTTTGAAAAACACGTTGGTTATCGTGGCAGTACTAAAATTATGAAAATAATGCTTGATAGACGGCGTCATCTCTCGGTGTTCTTGTTATATGCTTTCAGTTCGAGAAAGATGGTTGGAGGGACAAGGATAGCAAAGCTGACGTTTATTTTTATCGTTGAAACTGGTGTAAACATATTTTTCGGTTATCGTAATATACAATATGTCCCCCTAAGTTGGAATCATATGAGGAACTTTTTTATTATTAATTTTAGGAAATAAAGTTATTCTTCTTAAAAAGTTCTGCATGTTCTAAAATCTAAAATACAGTCATCAAATATCAAATTTTTTTAGTCGTATACGAGGTTTGTCAAAAATATGATATTTATTGAACATTTTTGAAAAATAAAAGTTCAACACCCTGTAGAAATAAAATGACTCACAGCATCGTAAAAGTATATTATAATATTTTAGTCAAATTATCAAGTTGCACAACATACCAAAATGGTTATCATGTGTTTCGTAATCACAAGAGATCAATGTTCATTCAAAATAGAAATATTATAAAAATAAAATAACCTTAATTTTAATGTAAATGGATGTAATTGCATATTTGAACGTAGTTTTTATTTCTGATCAACTTTTTTTGATAACATTTTCCGATATTGTTAAATTTAAAGGTACTTTCCTCTTGAGTAAAATTCATATTTTTTGACAAACCTCGTATACGACTGAAAAAAATTGATATTTGATGACTGTATTTTAGATTTTAGAACATGCAGATCTTATTATGAAAAATAACTTTTTTTCCTAAAATTAATAATAAAAAGTTTTTCATATGATTACAACTTAGGGGACATATTGTATAAGTAAGTAACAATATAAGTGCGTAATCAAGTGTTTTACTGGGTGAGGGCACTATATTAATGCCCGACGGAAGGAGGGCAGAATATATGCTCGAACGCAGTAAAACAGATTATGCACAAATATTGTACAATATTTTTCACATTGAGGAAAAAATGTAATTAACAGAATATAAGATTGCATGAATCTCATAAAAAATTTACATTTGTCTATGATCTAGAAGGTTTTGTTAAACATGCCGGTTCTAGTAGGCGTCAATAGGACTTATAAGTAAAACGTCAATTTTATTTTAAGACGCATTTAATTTTTCAATTTTCATTTTGGAATTAGTTCGTCCAATAATGAGTAATAGATAGTGAAATTGATTTTACTCCCCTGAACTTCGTTCAGAAGCCTCTAGCGTTCGAGATAAACTACTTCCGTTAAAAGTAGAAAAGATATGAAGACACATACAATGTTTTTGTGAATTGGTGCGCTTCAAAAATGTTAAAAATTACACCGAAAATGTTTTGTTGGCTTATTTTAAGCAAATGCCATCAAAAAATCAGCGTACTGTACATATTCAAAATTGAAATGCTGTCTCAACATCAAAAATAATATTGATATTTCTAAGTTCGCAATGCTCTAAAATTATTTGAAACGTGAAACAGAGCACCACAAACCCAAAAAGTCTCGTGTGTTAAGTGAGGCACATATTTCTACTTTTCTCAGTAATGCACCCGATGAAAATTATTTACATATAAAGGTAACATTTATAATGTACGTAACACATCTAAATATATATGTGAAAAACTTATATATCAGGTGGCACTTATTATGGGAATCTCAGGGGCTTGTCGATCCATTGAACTCTGTGAACTCCTCCTAAGAGACGTTAACATACAGGATCTTCTTATACATGTTAACGTTGCAAATACTAAAACAAATATAGACAAAAACTTTGTTGTAACTGATCTCGTATGGATAAACCTCATAAAGAAATATGTGATGCCTCAACATACAACTTGTAATCGTTTCTTTATGACATTCCGGGCTGCAAATGTATCAATCATCCCATTGGTCGTAATCAATTTGCAGCATTTCCGTGCAAAATAGCAGAATATCTCCTACTTGATGATGCTAAATTCTACACAGGGGCATTGTTTCCGACGATCATCTGCTACTCTGCTTGCAAATAAAGGAGCTGATTTTCTAAGCGTAAAACGCCATGGTGGTTGGCGAAGTTCAGTAGTAGCTGAAGGATATGTCGAGGATAGCTTGCCTAATAAAATTGAGAAAGCTAACAAGTTAACTACCAGACAAAATTTACCAGAAGATTTGCCAAGATGTTCACAACAGATGCAATCAAATGTACGTGTGGTTAAAGTAACAGAAGTAACCTGCACAAACACTACTCCTTCCATACATATAACCGCCAGTGGAAATGCAAATGTGCACGTGACTTTTAATAATTGTTCACACAATAACAATAACACTAATTAAGGATTAAGCTAAATTATGTATATTGTCGCAGATAGAATTTTCTGAACGGATCTCCAAAATAAAAAATATCTAGTTACTTTTTTTTTCTAATCACAGTCGACCGATTTCATCGAACCAATGAATGAAGATTATTACGTAAACTAATTTGCACTTGTGCATTGTGCAAATATTACAGCCCGCTTTTAGTAAAGTATGTAGTTACATTATGGATACGGATGGGTAAAATCGCTATTACGTATCCGAAATGTGAAAAGGTATTATATTACATTAAGGACTAGTTACACCAACGTCGGTTAAATTTACAAAATTTTAATAGAAAAAGTACAAAATCGAGGTACGATAAATTTTAATTATTTTAACGATAAAACCATAAGACGACTCCAGGTATCTGGTATTGAATCTTCGCGGGCTACTGTCCCTTTAAACGTTTTAGGATTGGAAATGAAACTAAAATATTATCGAAAAGAAGAAAAAGAAAATTTTATTTTAGAAAAAAATTGTTCAAAAGGTTATAAACAATAAAATTTTTTTCCATAACTTTTTGTATGATTGTTATTTTTGGAGATGTTGTTAAAACAATTACTATCACGTGATGGTTATGTTTCGGTAATTCCTTATCGGATCAAAAAATAATTTAATCAAAAATGGTGTATAATTAAACTACAAACAATTTTTATGTGAAAAAATGTGTAATGAATGATTTTGTTAATATTCCAAAAATTCGAAAATCTATGTTGGTTAACTTTTAGCTCGACAGATTTAGCCCAAAATCTAATTAAATATGTGCTATTATAAGTAACAGCCACATGTCAGGTATCATAAACATCGGTGGTGTTTTTGAAGTTATGTTTACGTACTGACGGTAAACCGGCCAAAGGACATTTTTTTGGTTTAATTTTGACTTACTAACTCTAATCGATCGGAAAAAGTGAAAAAAAAATGTTAAAGTTTTCGGTTCTTGAACAACAGTAAGTCAACCTTGGAGTTCCTTTCTTATTTCCCAATTTTTTTCTTATTTTTCAATTCTTGCTGTGCCTTCAAAATTGACTCGTAGTCACGAATAGTCATATTTCGTGTAAATCGAGGATGGTAGTATGCACTATATAAAGTCTCTTCTTACATATGTCACTTACGTTGGTAAATTGCCACTTGTCCACACACCGAAAGTACAACACTTTCAGTTGTTAATTTAGAGTTGATCTTGAATTTAGTAATACCACGTATCTTTTATGTTGATAATATAGTTGGTTACCTCAAAATAGTTACAAAATTTAATTTTTTTGGTTCAAATAGCATCAGAAACAATCAGTTCATGAGCAGAAAATGGACATTTAACTTCTACGATAACGTGTTCATTAACAACCCTGTCTGGTGTAGCTCTCAGAAGTGGACATTATTTATGGACAATCAGTCCACACTGACGAATGTTAATCTATTCTTACTTTGTTAATTTAATTTTTGAATTGCTTTTGTTCCTTTGTGCGGCAATAAACAATTCTGGTGTATGAAGCTGACTACCATAAAGAAGTTGTTTCACTAAATTACGCCAACTAATGGTCTTCTGCGCGAACATACAGTGTAAAAGTACGAAGCCGTCAACAAATTCCTTTGATGCTCCAGCCATTGTCCCCTTCCAGAATACAATATCGTTTCGCTTTCTAATGTAATGCGCTCTTATTCGATTTTTCCAAGGCAAGAAAGGAATCTATTTTTTTTATTTCAAATTTTTCTAAGAATATATCCGGTTTTTGGGAAGATTGATCCGTAATCTAAACAAGACTACTGTTTGTCTTGTTCAAAGAGAAGTTCTTTTTTCATTCGCTTTTCTGCCCTCGCTTTAATACGTTTTTTAAACCTCTTTCAATTTTTCCTTTCCTGTTAATTTGTAGTCGTTTTATTAGAGTTCTGGAACTGATTTGATATATTTGTTCATGTAAATTAAAAAGTGGTCTACCCAAGTCAAAACATACCACAACAGCAGCATATATAGCAGAATACGAGTTTTTAAAGAATAATTTATACTTTTCCCTCCGATAAATTTAGCAACTTTGGAGTTAAAATGTTCTACCACATTGCTATCGACATCTTGTACAAGAGATTTATCATGAATAACCAAAGTTTTGACGTATGTAGAAAAAAAAAGTTCGTTATCATTTACACAATACTGCTTTTCCTCAGAAAGTTTTCTAAACAAAAATATTATTGGAAATCGTCGAGTGACTAAATTGCCTAGATCTCTTCTAAGAAAGTTATGTTTGTTATGAACAATTACTCCAATTACTGAACTTTGCATTCACCGGACATTAGTTTCTAGGATTTTTGCAGATTCAGTGCATACTTTGTACCAGAGCTGTTTTGCTATTTTGAAGCTTTCCACTAAAATGTTACAGTTTCGTTCATTGTTGGTAAAATCACATGCGAAGAAGTTGTAGGTCCGTACACTGAACTTGTAATCTCATACAGATTTTCAAATCTCTTAGTACCAGCAAGTTCAGTACTTTTTGAATTTTGTTTTTTCAAAATCTGTGTTTTTTGTTTTGATCTGTGTTACTTATCAACTGTACGCGTCTAAGTCTATTGAAACTTTATTATTTCGGCAAAAATGTTATTACATTGTTCCCTCAATTTGCCCTTCGATCAACATTATTTATCAGAAAACTGGTTAATAATTTACAAATTAATCCTGGTCATAGAAAATAGTATATTATACGCTAAAGTAAAGAAGTATATAATTATGGACAGCGCAGCCGGAGAGACCGGAGGAGATAAGTACCGTGAAGGCAATAATGATGTTTTTTACCGTAGTGTATATACTATTTTTTAACTACTAAATAAAATTAAATTTAATAACGATTTAATCACTCTACACTTAAAATTCAAAATCTAGAAGCTATTTTAGTATGAAGTCATGTTACTAAGCGACAAATTCATTTTTTTCCTTTATCCCAGTTTGTCATTGGTTACAGCTGTTTTCATTATTTACTAGTAGTTAATAATATATCATTTTTGACAGCTAGGAGAGAAGATCAACTGCACAATACAAAAATGAGTCAATAACGATAAGGTTCTAGGCTAGTAGTGAAAAAAGTAATTTTTTCTGCGACGGTTTAAAAGTATTAAAGGTATGCTTGTCTTAATTTATATCACCTGGGTCCGTAAATAAGCGAGTTGTAACCAAATTACGGCTCAATTTGTTTGAAATTTTTTTGACTATTTTTAACATTTTTTTAACCTGAAGATGCCCTCGTACAGAAAAATGTAATTTACCAAAATAATGTAGTGCGAATAGAAATTATTTAATAAAAAAAATTAGAACAGGGTTTAATTGGCTCGACCGCATAATAGAACAAATGTTTATTTAAGTCAGATCGACGGTTTGGTTCGCAAAATGCTCGCCGTTACGTGTGTGAGACACCAAGTTCGTGCATAAACAAATTTTTTCGGGTGAAATTGAACCCTCTACAGCTAAGCGAAATTACGCTTCTTCTCGTTTTTGAACCATATTTGTAGCACAAACAGATAAATATGGAATAATAAGATTATGTTGATATTACGTTTTAAAAATATTTCAACGCTGAATGGTTCGTGTAAGCTGCTCCGTGACCTAACCCACCAAATTCATTACCTAAAACATTTTCTTCTACAGCTAAGCATTCGAAAATTTGCAAAATTACGAACCTTATGTTTTTTTATTCATGTTTTTACGTAATACGGTTCCGGAGTAATTACAGTATTTTGTATTGACAATGTAAATTGCCTGAAAAAAATTAAAGAAAAAATGTATATACACATTATGCGACAGGGGCAAAAACGAACGTTTTTCTTAAATAAATATTTTTTATCGATTATAATTAAAATTATGGCCTTTTTTCGATTGAAATTTTTCGTTAAAAGTTTTCGCTTATAACTTTTGAAAAACACGGAGGTCAAAAATGTTTATTTCTTTATCCGAGTAAGATTCTTTTGAATTTTGAAAGTCGGTCCGGGTCAATTTGTTTGAAATTTTGTTGACTATTTTTAACATTTTTTTAACCTCGAAGATGCCCTCGTACAAAATAATCTAAATCGAAAAATAAAGACACATCTTTCGTAAACTCAAAACTTTTTCGAAACGAAAATATCTCGAGCCGTTTTAATGCGAGACGAATTTGAAAAAAGGTTAATTTTCGCATCGAATCTGTTCCCAGTAACGTGAACAGAGAACCGAGGTGATAAGAAAAATATAAGTTAAGATGTCTAATTCATAAATCTCTAATATGCATCTTCGTCAACTTTCCTTGATTTTGTGGTATTGATTTTGAACATATTTTTTTGCTGTAGTTATCTCCCTCCGCTGACAAACAAACACCTCGAGCAAAAAATCAATTACTTTTTCCCTTGTATAATAATATTACTAGTAATGACGTAGAACGAACAATTAGCTTTTGTTTATTCTTTCACCAAAAAATAATTACAATAATTTTTCTTTATATTATAAAACATTTTAGTTGAAAATTGGATTGAATCGACGAAGAAAAGAACACTTTCCAATTAAATATGTTTTACTAATTTTTTAAATACAACAAAAATGTCATAACCTTCCATTAAAACGTAAAGCACTAATTCTTCCTTTCATTTTTTTTTTGCTGCTTTTCGCTTCCTATCTTTCGTCCGAGTTTGGTCACTTTACGCAACGTCATACTAGATTTTCCCATTTTTAATAATTAATTAGAACAACAAATGATAGAGTTACTACTAATTTGTATAGCTTAGATTGCGAACCTACCGACAAAGGGACTCTCTATTTTAGCTTATTATGTTTGTACGTCAACATTGATAGCACAAAAAATTATTGTTCCTCACATTGGGTAGATTTATTCTATTCTGAACTTTTTGCGCTCACTTTCGACAAAATTATCCTACTGGTATAGAAGACTCTTAGGGTAAAGTCGAGTGAGATGGCCATCCGGAGAGATGACCAACAAGTTAAACTCGATGAAACGTTGTTTGATGGCGCTGTAGCCCTACCGGGCAACAAACGTTTATGTGTGCACGGCCAGTGTGTTTTCGTCTTGTCAAGGTGACATTAAAGCACTCTGAAAATACAGACACAATCGCTTCCTGGTAAAATTATATATAAGTTTCTGTACTACCTTCTATTGTGAATTTGCGGAAATAAATTTACCGGTGTTTTTAATATATTAGGTAAGTACGAAGTTCATTCTATAATTCTAACCTCTAAAACCGTTAAAAGCATGTAGTTGTTTTTGTTTTTCACGTCTCCCAAGCAATTGGGAAAGATGGCCAACAAGTTGTAGGGATAGATGGCCATTTATGTTTTGCGTCTATTTATTTACAGTTTGGCGTCCTTTCGAGTTTACTGCGGAAAATGCCAACGAAGTACAACAGAAAGAACTCAAATCGTGGAAACTATACTCAAGAAAATCTAAGGCTAGCATTTGAAGCTGTCAAAAACGGTTCTTCTGTAAACGGAGCCTCGAAAACTTATGGCATTCCTAGGAAGACCCTTGAAAGGAAAGTGAAGAACGATGTTTCCACGACTGGTAAATGGGACCTGACAGCATGTTGGGGAAAGCAAATGAAAATAAATTAGTGCTACACATTAAAAGGCACAAAAATGCGGTTTTCCTATGACGGTATCAGATGTTCGAAAGCTTGCCTATAATTTCGCTGAAAGTCTACGACTTAATCATAAGTTTAATAGAGACAAGGGAATTGCCGGTTCCGATTGGTTTAGGTCTTTTCTCAGAAGACACCCTGACTTGACTATTCGGAAAGCTGAGGGTGTATCTCTAGGACGAGGTGAAGGCATGAACCGTGTAGATGTGGAAACTATTTTACACTTCTGCAAGATATTCTGAAAGCAATGAGCTTTTCGACAAACCTGGGAGCATCTATAATGTCGATGAAACAGGCCTTCAATTAAATAATCGACCTGGGCATGTTATAGCCGAAAAAGGAGCAAAAGATGTTGATTACAGTGACATCAGGTGAAAAGGGTGAGACAATCTCGTGCATCGCTTTGCTGTAATGCCGAGGGTTTTTTCTTCCGCCGGTCTGCATATTTAAGGGCAAGAATTTAAAGACCGAGTGGACTGATTCCATGCCGCCTGGTTCACATATTGTGATGTCTCAAAATCAGCGTATGTTACTGCAACAATTTTTTTAAGTTGGTTCAAGAAACACTTCTTGACACGTAAAGGGAAGGGAAGATCCTACTAATCCTTGACGACGGACATGCATCTCATTGTTCCTCTGTTGAACTTCTAGAAACAGCTGAAGCTAACAATGTCGTTCTGTTGTGCATACCTCCGCATACCACTCATTATTTGCAACCTCTCGATAGGGCTTTTTAAGTCTTTAAAACCTTCTACTATCAAGCTTGCAGAGAATGGATGCAGAGTCACCCCGGAAGAAAACTAGGGCGACTCCAATTTGGTGAACTTCTAACCAAAAGCTGGGGAAAGTCAGCAACTGCTGGAAATGCAATGTCCGGCTTCAGAGCCACCGGAATATTTCCCTGAACCCTGTTTCCGTACCTGATCATGCTTACACTGTTTCTGATCGAATAGTAAACAATGAAACAAGAGAAAGCCAGGGTACACCCACACAAGCAACGAACATTCAACATTCGACATCTCAAGTTGACAACGCCGAAGTAATACAAGAAGAGCAACATGTAACTGAACGAAGTATAACAG
>JALBCR010004658.1:0-65529 GCA_030710515.1 Abscondita cerata | reverse complement strand
CCTAGTTACGTATTGCTCATTCTCTAAATAATCATGATCCATTTGGCGCACTATTCATAATTCCACACAGCTTTGTAGTTTCTGAATAAGTCTCTTTCTCGTCTATGGTTTCAAAACGCACGTTGGAATAAAACACTAAGAACATTATTTCCTCATGTATATGATCGCTATTTAGCACAGACAAACGGCAGCGCTAACTCACACGAGTATTTTTCTCGAAACCCGATTGCCCTTTATATAGTAAAAGTTATTCACATCTAAAAATGACGTATTTGCGCACAAATAAAATGTTTCCATGATTTTGTCAATTACAGGTAGCAAATTATCAAGACGATATTCCACTGGCGAAATCGGTTTGGTCACTTTGGAATAGGAATTATAAACATTGTTTTGATTGTTTTTGGTATTTTTCCAGTACTAAGAGATGTATTTATGATATGTAGTAACGCATATCACAGAACACAAAAGTTGTTTTTAAAATTTAGCATTACATATGTCATCAGCAGTTGATTTATTCTTAAGTTTCATTACAATATCTTTAAGTTGTTGAATTCTCACATATTAAAATTTGTTAACCTACTTTTTGTTTGTTGAGAATCTTCAAACTTAGCTCCTACTACAGGTATATCAGCTGCAAAAAGTAATTAACATTTTCCTGGATACAGCCAACAGTTTCATCAAATTTTAAGTGTTCGTACAATACCTCTTTTTTATTCTTACTAGCTACTACCTCCTTTAGTGTCCTCCACATTTTTTACTATCCTTCTTACATTGATCTATTTTTCTTTCATATGTTTTCTTTCTGTTCTTAAAATGTTTACATATAAATTCCTATTTTTCTTGTACATTTCCAATCTCTATCTAATTTAGTTATATTGAATCTTTTGTATGCTAGGTCTCTATCTTTTCTTGCTTCAGTAACAGTATTATTTATCCAGAGGTTTTTATGTGTTTGAATTCTTTCCAAAGGTATTATTTTGTCCATCGTTTGCGAAACGTTGTCTATAAAATTATCGTATAATATGTTTACATCTGTTAAAATATAATTCCAATTTCTATTAAACAGTTCCGCAACAACTAGGTTAATTATTTCCGAGAAAATTTCCGTTTGTACATAAACTCATTTTTTATATCTAAAAACATTTCGTCTTCTAAAAACTCTCAAAAAATTGGAAAACAGATTTACATCACCATTAGAGATCTGTACATCGCTCCCACCATTATATTCTCCGATTCAATTTTAAGTTTAAGCATAGAAACCAAAAGTTACCATGATGTACGTCATTTCTCACTAATGTACAAGAAAGTTTATTATTAATGTAAACGATGACTCCTCCGGTATGAGGACTTTCGGTATAGACTATATAATGGGCGTATCCACTAATTAATAATTCATTGTCGTAGAAATCCTTAGTAATGTGTGTTTCGTTTACACAAAGAACAAGGGAGATTTTTCTATTATCAGTTGTTGCAAATCGTTCATCTTATGTCTTAGACCCTGAATATTTATAGACAAAAAATCTCTCGCACAGACTGTACCTTACTATTCATATTTAATTTTATACTTCATTTTTTCAACCTGTCGCAGATAAGAACTACAATTACGATCAAATACGGTATGATTACAGTTCACATTGTCTAATTTTAAAGCTGTACTCAAATATTTACAATTGCTGCAGCATTTGTTTTGATTGTTACATTGGTCCGATGTATGACTTCCAGCACATAACGGGCACGTAAATTTCTCCTGTTGACATGCGTTAACCATATGACCCTATTTTCAACATTTAAAACATCTTAGAACAATAAAATACTCATACAGGGAAAGCAATCCTTATCCCAATTAAACTTTTTTTCATTACTTATATTTTTATTTGTTGACAAATATATCTGTGTCGGTCAGATATTTATCTTAAACCCCAACAATAATTATTTTTGGCTTCTTAAACTCAGGAATTTGCATCTCGTATTGGTCTGATAAAACATTTCTACCCGCTTGTTGTAATTTTTGGACAGATTCGTCGTTTTCACATTCTATTTGAATGCCGCCGTGAGCTGCAGTTCTGATATTAGCTGTTTCTATCTGTGATGGATCAACCTTTATTTGTTACATCAGTTCGCGTTTTTGCTATTCTGATTTGTGTTCTTAGGTCTAATTATTATGGGTGGTTTCCTAGTCTTAACAACATCACCCCAGCTTTGCTTTTAAACCGGTATCATCGGTTTTAATAGGTAAGGTTTTAACTGCGTTAAAACGCTCCTGAGTTTGCTTTAACATTTCGTCGGTCTTTTGTTCAAGACTATTTAATCTCAATGAATTTTTTAATTTTGTATAGCTGCATTCATCACAAAAACCAAAATAGATTAGATCAATCGGCAACACACTTGCTAATATTATCTTTCACTTTCGTACATGCATTATGATAATTTTTTCGCATAACTTACGTTGTATCTGCTTATTATTTACAATAAAATTATCGGAGCACACTGAACACGTCCGTACGCCACTTATATTCACTGCTTTTTAGTACTATAACAATAAAGCTATCCTCAGATAAAAAATAAATTAGAAGAGTAAATACACATTAGTATTGAATAACATTAGTAACTTTTGTACTTACATATTTCCCGTTTTTAAAAACTAATAGTTATGTAACCTTATTTTATCAGTTAAATTTTTAAAAAATAATAAATTTGTCATAAGAAAAATTATAAAATTTTTAATACTTTCGCTTCATTTGATCTATTAAAATTCATCAAATTTGATGATCTAGAACAATAGGTGTTTGTGTGTAATCCTAGAATAAGCTTAACTGCAGTCCTAAAGCTTGTAAAGCACTACACAGTTCCCACACATACGTTTTGTAATTGTTTTATAAAAATATATCGTGTTCAATTAAAAATAAATACCAAAGTCTTAAAATTGCTGTTTGCAAATTCCAATTTAAATTAAAAAGTATTTGGGAACATGCAATTTCTTCTAATGAGTGTAACACGTTAAGGGTTGTTTAATCCTTGACGGGTTTTTGAGATTGAGTTTTTTTAATTTTAAAGCCTTTTTGTTTGATTAAATTTTTAATTAGATCGCTACTTGTTTGAATTGAACGTTTCAGTAAATTAAGCCATACATTTCAAGTAAAATAAATTAATGTCTACGTAAAATACAAGAACATATAATGCATACATACCTATCAATTGAAATCGCCATAAGAGAAAATACGGAAGCGCATATCGATAAAACGGCAATAAATTGAGATATCTTGCAATACAAGTTTCCAAATGGCCAATGGGAGTTCAGCATATATACATAGTTAAATGTAACATTTAAAGTAGATACCATAGTGTCTGCTACCGAGAGATTCCACTGAAACAAATACACTGTAATTATTTCAAATGATCTTGATAACAATTGGCGTAAAATTTATTCGCATTCAAAAGTACAATGGAAGTTAAATTTTAGTAACATTGTTGGTAAAACATTCTACTACCACTCACTTGAATCTAAACTGCGTTACAATTTTTCGTTTAATTAAAAATTTTGTTGTAAGGCGCTTATTAACGGCATTTTGTGATAACCATTTACAAAATAAAAAAATTTAATTAAATACTTTTCTAATTTTTAAACAGTTGTGTGTTTACAAATGCTATGATTAAATTCAATTTGCAAAATTTCTAATTTAACTCACAGCATGAAGTTACCAACTTAGTTGTAGTTACTTTTATTAAGTAAAATATCTATTATTATTGTTTTTTATTTTTACGTTACTTATTAAAACAACAATTACATTCGAACAATAAGTTTTGCGACACCTAGTGTCGACTTCTGTTAATGATCACGTACCTAAATGCACTTGCATTAAGCAATAAGTCGATAAGTCGATCTTGGATGACTATAGCCAACTAAGTGTTACATTAAAGTCTGCTGTAAGTTTGCAATTACATTGTTTATTATAGCAACCTTGCTGACAGATGTGTAAGTAGTAACAAAAACCGATTCTTTGATTATTAATACTAACTCACGTGTAAGTTCACAATTCTACAAGATGCGGATGTCGAATTATTATAAAAAGGGCACATCGTTAAGCCAACGTTTCGTTGGTATTAGTAATCCAATAATCGACTTTTGTAACAGTTTACACATCTGTCGGCAAAGGAGATTACTATTCGAACGTGTTACTATTGCACGTGGTGACACTAGACGTCGTACCAATGTATTAATTGTTTATTATGTATTTATAACATAGTGAGCAGTAAAACTGATAACAGGTGAATTAAAATGAAATTTTTATGTTCGTTATGTTACATTTTGGTAAATTAAGAGCAAATACAACGTAAAGTTAAAAATAACAATTATAAGCAGGCTAATATATTAAAATATAGAGGTGTCAAAATAATTATTATGAGTCATATAAACAAATAAAAGATTAGACAGTGAATTGGTTTTGAGAGTTTTGTTAACACTAAATGAGCTTGAAGGCTGTATGCCGGATGCTCTAGTATTAATTACTTAAAGCACCCGCAGGTTAAACGCCGGATGTGCATTATTGCAATAAGCTTGCAGGCTACATGTCGGATGTTCTAGTCTTAGTTTATAGAAGCGCTTGCAGGCTATTGAGTAATTATAAGTTTATAGTTTTTTAAAATTTAGGTCGACAGGGAGTAGATAAGGGTAGGTCAAGAAATTTGGAAAGGTATTAGCTTAATAAATTAGGAAATTAGGTAGGTGATGCAGGAGTTCGTGGGAGGGGAGTGTAAAGGAAAGAGCTTCTACGTCACCCGATAGTGGCCGGGTTAACTCCGCCAAAGATGTATTCCTGGCAACAGTAGGCTGTAATCTTGATGTTCTTGTTCAATGTCCTGATTCCTAAAAAGATCCCCATTCCTTTAGTCCAGACGGAAGTTATGTATGATCAATTTCGAAGTTACCCAGTTGTGCCCCTTAATAGATGAGCAAAACACCTTTACTGTTTTAGTTATTTTTATTTTTTATTTACTTGTTTACACGGGCAAAAGCAACCCTTACATGCAATTCTAAAAAACATATATATAAGTGAACAGAAATAAACTAAATTAAACAATTTTTAAGGTAATAAGATTAACATAACAATTTTCGATTATTCTAAATATTACTGTTTATAAGGTTAAAATTTGGACTAAAAGATAAGAATAATAGACTACAGGCCCGTGTCAAAACTGACGGGTCATTTAAATCACCAGGAATCCTATGTAGAAAGATAGAAGAGCATAAAATAACATGATTAAGCACTATGCCGTCACTTGTAAGCTCTTTAACTGAGTGCAGATGAGAATTCAAAAGCACAGATAGAGCGGGTAACATTTTGGCCATATATGTTTGTACGGCATTCTTATCATTAATTGATCCATCAAAATAAAGAGTAAACGCGTAGTGCCGTAGAAAAAAAGGACCCACAAAGTCGGAAAAAATTTTGATTTTCCGGCGATTTTCAGGGTAAATTTGGTCATTTGATTGTGTACAACATCGGTTCCACACAGTTTCAATACCTCTTCTAATCCATTATTCTGCAACGCCGTACAAAAACCGTGCGACAATGAGAAAAGATCTAGGTTGAAACCCCCCTCTTCCGTAGTCCGTGGGATCCTTTGAAAAAGTATTTGCATCGATTTTAAAACATTATCTAGCACTCAAAAGTACTATTAAAAATAATGCCGTCAAAAATTATTGTTCATTTGAATGTATATCGATAATTATCTTAATTTCATCGTATACTTGATTTATAAAGGTGGAAGGTCATTTGATCCTGTACGGCAACTTTTTTTCAACATAGCTAAAACAATTGTTATATAATATTGCCGTTCAAAAGAAATTATAGAGTAATACAAATTTTGCAATTTTTTTAATTATTAAAAAGTTTAAATAATCATAGATTAATGAAATATAGCAATTTTCTACATATTATTGTTGTTTTAAATAGTATTTACGTAAATAAATTAGAGAAAAATAATGGCGTATATTTTAATGCAGACCATATTTTATGGCTGAAGAAAATGACTACCATTCCAAGGGTACTTTATGGTCATTTGATTAACGGCATTAACATACTTTTTAAAGAGAACAATTGATAATATGGATTAATTATTATGCCGTCTATTTGAAGTAAAACGGTATGTATATTATTTCAAGAATTGAAAACTGTAAATCTCAGTATTAACAGTTGTGTATACTTTTTGATGTTATACAATGACCTGCAAAGAGTTTGCAACAAATGGGAAACATTTGTAATGAGATATCCAAAATTTCTTTTGGCAAATGAATTCAGCATATCAAATGACAAAAAAGCACTTTGACAAATGTCATGTGATCACTGTCATGGCGGCAAATTTAAAAATATTCCTTAAATATGTAGAAATTGAGGTTAGATGACAAGATATTAAAAATGTCTAAGAGAAAAGTTGTTCAGAATTAGATCATACGTCTATGAGCAAATTTTTAAAAGAAAATAACGACTTTTCAAAATATCAGTTTTTCGGCATTTTTTCCTGGAATATTGAGAAACAAATTTTTTGCGTTTGATTTGCATAAACACAATAAAACCAACAAATAAACTTTACAATCCAGTAATTTTTATTTATTAGTCTACCAATGGATTTGGTAAAGATCAAAAAACGTTGTTTTTAGGACGGACTTTGTTGCAATGGCCTACAGAAAACAAAAGGTTAAAATTACAAATTTAGAATTATTTTAAAATAGTCCTAAAATGATCAATTCTTCCATTTTAAACCCAATTTAAACAATTTTTACAATATTACCTGGATAATAAGCTCATACAAAAACATACACAAAATTTCCGGAAAAAATGCCGAAAACTGATATTTTGAAAAGTCGTTATTTTCTTTTGAAAATTTGCACATAGACGTATAATCTAATTCTAAACAATATTTCTTTTAGGCGTTTTTCAATATCTTGTCGTCTAACCTCACTTTTACATATTTAAGGGATATTTTTTAATTTGCCGCCATGACAGAGGTCACATGACATTTGTCAAAATGACATTCAATATGCTGAATTCATTTGTTAAAAATTTTGGATATCTTAATTACAAAAATTTTTCCCATTTCATGCAAACTCTTTGCCGGTCACTGTATATACTTCCAACATTGAATTTAATGTTGCTTTTAGTTTAACAATTCTTATTCAAAAAAATTTATTCAAATATCAATTTAGTTGAAATTCAATTAAATTCAATTTCAAAATTTGAGTTTCAATTATTACAATTACGTTTAATGCAATACTTTTCACAATATAGTATGTTGTAAGTCCACCATAATAGATGTTTAGATGAAAAATATCGCAGCGCGCTTTGATATAGGACTCATTTTGCCCGGAAAATTATTTAAAAGAAGATGAGGGGTGCCCTGTGGCGGAAATTGGAAGAACATTTTTATTTTAATGAAAAATTTACGAAAAATCGCGTGTTTTTAGTGTTTCACTTATTATATCTCAGTAAATATTGGTTTGAGAGAAAAAGTGAACTCAAATAAATTTGTTTAGAAATAGTCTATCTATGAGACAAAGTTATTCCGAAAATCAAATTTGCAATTTTCGATTTTTTGGATAGAAACGGAGATATTAAAATGTTTTGAACGCACTGATTTTGAAAGAAGCAAGTTCAGTTTTCCAACATTTATTCGCGCGACCGCCCCCACTACTCCTCGCAACCAACTGGCAGTGTTCTCGCTAGATTTTTAGTCGATTGCGCTGGATATATCTGAATATATCATGTATTCTCTACTCGATTTTTGATACTCGATTAATCCACTCTCAACATAAATGAAGGGGATGGCTAAGCGAAGATACTCGCTTCCCGTGACTGAGAAAATGTTAATTTGTTAAGCAACAAATTAACGATAAAGTCAAATATCTCGGAAACTACTGTTACGACTTATGTCACTTTTTTTTAAATTAAAGGTCTTTGAAAGACCTATCAATTCCTATGTGATAAGTATAATTTGAGTAAAAATTGGCTGAGATACTCAATTTGTTCATAAGGTTGGAAATCTCGATTTTCACTCAAAAAATTATGTAGCGCTTATTTATCAAAAAAAATAAAATTTAAGGGTTGCATATCAAAGTTCGACCATCTGACTACATAAAAATCAGGAACTACGTGGAGTTCGTGAGAAACTGATAATCTTCACTGCAAAATTCAAAAATTTCTTAATAACAAATTCCATTGTGCAATAACTATTGAAGATATCGAAACGAAATTTGCTACACGTTTTATTATCATTCACAGTACCTACTCAAATGCGGAATTTTAGAAAAATTAGATATTTGAAACATTGTTATTTAACACCATTGTTTTTGACATGCATTTTTTTCAGTAATTATGCAATAAAAATCAAAAACTACAAATTTGATTTTCCGATTAGCTTTATCTTATAGATAGACTATTTTTAAACAAATTTATTTAAGTTCACTTTTTTCTCTCAGACCAATATTTACTGTGGTATAATAAGTGAAGCACTAATAAACACGCAATTTTTCGTAAATTTTTCATTAAAATAGAAAACGTTTCCCTAATTTCCGAAAACGGAGCACCCTTCACATCTTTTTTTAAATAATTTGTTTGCCAAAATGAGTCTTATATCTAAACGCGCGGCGAATTTTATTAAATCTACTTACTTTTGAAGCTATAATGACTGGACTAGAGATGCTGGGCGACAAGAGAGGACGCCTGTGCGAAAGATACGCCATCGAACGTCCTCAAACTCCGAATTCTATGCCTTTATTTATTTGTATATATTCTATGAGATTTAATTTCAGATTATATGAAAACAATCTTACTATTAACTAACGAAAAATATAAATTCTATGAATTACATATTTTTGTAACTTATAGTAATTACAAGTTGTAATAACTTCCTGAATTCTCGTTGCCGTCGGGATCAACAATTTCTTCTATTTTTCGTTCTCCAGATAAGTTTAATCGGCTCGCTCGGCGATTGTACGGCATTGACTTTTCATAGACGAAGGCATTAAGTTCAAATAAATTATCCGAATGCCGTATAAAAAATATCGTACCAACTATCATCCTAAAGTACATTTCGTTACATGGATATTTCTAGAGTTTTTCTTCCCTACTGACTTTTGGATTAACAAAATGTACGGCATGTGAAAAATGTTATCTATGCATAAAATACTTTCAGAATAAATAAATTTTATGTTGTGTCAACAACCCCGGACTACGGAACAGAGGGGGTTGCAACCCTTGATCTTTCCCCTTGTCGCATGATTTTTGTACGGCGTTGCAGAATAATGGATTAAAAGAGGTATTGAAACTGTATGGAACCGATGCCGTACCCAATCAAATGACCTTTACCCTGAAAATCGCCGGAAAATCAAAATGGATCAATTGATTGTAAGAATGCCGTACAAAAATGTATGACCAAAATGTACCCGCTCTACCTGTGCTTTTGAATTCTCACTTGCACTCAGTTGGACAGCTTACAAGTGACGGCATAGTGCTTAATCATATTATTTTATGCTCTTCTATCTTTCGACATAGGTCTCCTGGTGGTTCAAATGACTCATCAATTTTTGACACGGTCCTGTAGTCTATAAGTCTTCGTCTAATTTATAAGTATTTGCATATTTGCATATACAAAGAGCTATAATACATACAATTCGTATGGGCATAAGGTACATTAAAAGCTTTTCTGGTTAATGCAAGGAATGTTGAAACAAATTCTGGACAGTAAATAAGGTGAGTCTATATGGTTATTCATGAGGCGATGGGGAAATTTAAGACTGAATGTATTTTTTCTATGTAATAAAAGTGAAATATTAAAAAACTTCACTTATGTTTGCGTAAGGGATATTATCATAATCATAACCAAGTTTTAATCCAATGATTCTTATAATTTTTTGAAGATTCTCTAACTTTTCACTATGAAGGGCACAGTATGGTGACCAGACAATTGTACAATAACAAGCTTGAGAACGAATTAATTGATTGTATAGAACACGAATTTTTTAACAATTTATTTAACGATTTTAACACTGTATATTATGCAGCTCATTTTACACGCTTTATATAGAAATTAGTCGTGAAAAATTGATACAAAACGGCGAATGCATTTTTTGCATTAATGCTTGGACTTATTTGGTTTCGTTCTATTAAAAACGTGTATCATCTTGGCAACAATTAGTTGACAAACTTCGTTTTGAATTTTCGCCACATGATTTTGACGAAGAACTATGGGATGAAATTCGGAAACGCAAACAAGGTCATGATGAAAAGACAAGTTTATTTATTGTGTTTTGCTTAACCTTTGATCGATTAATTGAGAAACCATCTGAGTCTTTAAAACTTAAACACATTCTTCACAATTTACAACCTTTTATACTACTCAACTCTCATTGATTCCTATTCATAGCTTAGATTATTTCCTTGTGTAAAAGATTAGAAGAAATTGTATTGCAAAACTTAAGATATAAAATTCCATATTTCAATTCTTCACCTCCACTTGAACCTGATTTATCTTATCAACCTAACAGAAATCTTCGATTAATAATGTCAATGCTGCTACTTCTTCCGGTACTTCATCAAATAAATCATCAATTAAACCGTTTAATCGAGCTACACCTACCATTACATGTTGGAATTGTCGTAGTCAAGGTCATAGTTGTCATACATGTTCAGCAAATAAACCATGTTTGTGGTAATTCCGAAGCTTACATTTCTAAATGCAAAAATATAATTAAAAACACTTCATGCGGAGACGACATTTCAGCCGGTCCCTCCTGCCATTAAATTTAATATAGGCTGATCATGTTCTTTGGCCTTCTTGGTTAGAAAAAGTGAAAGATTTTTATCATTCTAATCCACAATCTTCAGCTACTTTTGTTATGTGTCGAGGTGATAACAGACCAGAATAGTTTATACTATTCATACGTGTCAATGTTTACACGAGATGTCGCAAGACACACACTTTACTTGTGATAACGGACCTTACATTGTAGTTTACATTAACGGCGAACCAATCCAAGCCCTCTGTGCCACTGGTGCTAATTAATTGGTTATTGGTAAAATGGGTTATACTTCATTAATAAATACGATTTAAAACTAACGAAAAATAATATACCGACTTCTTTAACGACCGCAGATAGACAACCGTAAACTATTTTAGGTACTGTTACCCTACCTCTTTCTGTTGATGGAGTTCTGAGAAACATAGAAACAGTTGTTTGTAGTACTATTCCGTCTACCCTTACCGTAGGTGTTGATTTTTGTTATACTGTTGGGGCTAAGACTGATTTTCTTGCTAACAGCTTTTTGGTTTCTGAAGTATTTTTGTTGAAGTCCATTAGAAATGCAAATGATTTAGATTCGCGTCAAAAGTTGTTGTTAGATGATATTATCCAAAACTTTACTGAAATTTCTGGGCCAAATACAGGTCGCACAGACGAAGTTGTTCATATTACTGATACCGGTGATGCGGCACATATTAAACAACGCTAAATTCCACTTTTTCCGGCTATGCAAGTTCATGCTGATAAAAAACTAGATAGGGTATTAGAACTGTAGATAGTTCGTCCTTCAAAATCACCTTTGAGTTCTCCCATGGTTTTGGTTAAAAAGACAGATGGATCTTATCGGCTCTGTTTTGATGGTCGAAAGTTAAACTCCGTTACAAAAAAGGATGCATATCTCATTCCATTTTTATCGATTATTTCAAATAAATTAAGAGATTCTCGTTTTCTGACTTATATTGATATACGCCAAGCATTTCATCAAATTCCGCTTCATCTTGATTCTTGCGAAAAAAACTGCTTTCATTGTTCCTCGTAAAGGGTTGTTTGAATACACTGTCATGCCATTTGGTCTTGTCAATGCACCAGCAACTCAACAACGCCTTATGGATTCACTTTTGGTCTTTACTAGGTGAAAATATATTTGCTTATTTGGATGATATCTTTCGTTTCACTACATGCAGATTGCTAACCTACGTAATATAGATGAAACCTATTAACTCCCCAATACTTCTTAAAAGGCGGATTTTCAGTCCAGATGTCTAATACAAATCCATTTGGTTGTATTCAATTGACCAGATTATAGAAGAAACTGTAAATAAGAATACCCAGACTGCAACTGCTACAATTATAGTCTCAAATCAGTAGCAGTCTCAAGATATTATTTGAGCGCGGAATTTCGACCAATGGCGTTGAAAGTGCTATGAAATGTCACTAATGATAGCAAAGAAAGCTTACAACACCCCTACCTTTCCTCGTCCCAAACACGTAAGGATAATAAAAAGTTTGGTCGAGTTATTTAATGGATCGACTAATCCATTTGAACTGAAGGCGATGGACATTGTCAATTTATCGAATGGAGTTTCAGCGCCAAAAGAGGTTTTGAGAGTCCCTTGAAGACCAAGGAGAGAGTTAAAGAAGCGTGTACAGAATTTCGAAAGGGTTAAGAAAGTGGTGTTGACTTCTATAAACCAATAAAAAATTGAAAGTTTGCACATTTTCTGATATAAAAAAAGTGAAGCCAGAAATGAAGCGTGAAGGGATATGCAATTAGAGTCAAACAGTTATTTCCAAGGATAGTACTGATTGCAGACAGTCGTAAAGTAAATATGAAAGATTTGTTTTCCATCCTCTAATTTAGATGGCACAATGAAAAATACAAGTAAAACCATGTTATTCTTGTATTTGGTATTTGGAAAAGAAATTTCACTAAGTGAGTGTTTTCCATCATCAGCAGCGTGTTTAACCTTCAAAGAATTGGATACTTCTTTTTTTACTTTAAATCAATGATTATGCTCTTATTGATGTGGTGTTTGACGTATACTACGCAAACACAATAAAACAATTGAAGAAAAAGCAACGAGGAGAGAGTGAAAGAATTACTTTCCATGAGATAAAAAGTGGACACAAAATAGTTAATTGGCATCGAATTCTTAAAAACTCCGATGCGAAGAACAAACTAACAAAGTATATAGTTGGCATGTGGAAAAACGAGAGCAATTTGATTTATTTACAAGCATCTCAAACTTTGTATGTAACTAATGGAAATGGATGTATTAAGTTAACATCAGGAGGAGTAGAGTTCTCTAAATTTAATTTCTAATCAAGAGGATGCTGACACTGCATGATGCTTCATATACAAGATGCCAGTAAATCCTTCATAAATATTCTGTGTGTTAGTGATGACACTGACGTAATGGTGTTATGCGTGTATGTCAATGCCACAACGTACATTACATCAAACATTTTCTTAAAAAAGATCGTCACCAAAAGTTATTGAACTACCCAAACTGATTTCGGTAGTGGGAAAGAAAAGAGCAACAGCTTTTGTAGACCTACATGCATATACTTGATGTGATACTGTCAGCGCATTTTCAGGTAAAAGAAAAGTGACTCTATTTAATTTGGTATTTGGAAACAAACAATTTATTTCTTCAAAAATTGGAGTCGATCTAAATATGAACGACGATCTTTTCAAACGTTTGCAAGAATTCACTTGTCAGTTGTATTCCAGAGGAACAAATGTTGCCAAAGCAAATACTTTGCGTTACAAATTATTTCATAGTAATCGCGGTAAAATAGATTCATTGCAACTGCCACCTTGCGAAAACGTACTCCATTTGCATGCTAAAACTGTTATTTATTAAGCATTTTTATGGCGTCATTGTTATCATACCAATACTTCAAGACTTGGACAACAGATGAGAAAGGCAATATTTCAACTGTTAGATAACAGTAAAACCTGCTCCAGAGGAGGTTCTAAACGGGATGAACTGCAAATGCAAGAGGAAGTGCATTGTGGGTCATTGTGATCGCTGTGTGCCACTCCTTCTCGTGCGGTAATAAACCTGAGGAAAACAGTAAAGAAGAAGATTTCTCAATAGAGTCCTCGGATTCATCTTAAGAGGATTCGGATGACAATTTTAAATAAATTTTCATTTACATTTAATGTGTAAATGTTTCCTTTAGACTAAATACAATCAATACGATGATTCGCAGCCAAGAAGAAAGGTTTGGGTCCCTCCTCTTACATTATACAACAATGCCTAAGGAGGCGGATTCTGGTGTTAGAGAAGTAAATGCGTACTTCAAAATGGAGCAAGTGGTTACTGATAGGTTCAACAAAATATCATTTGCATGCTACAAAATATTTATGAAAAACGAAAATTTAAGATTTGCGTTTCAAAATGAAATGTTATGCAAAAAGTTGGTAGGAACAAAAACTTTAGTATGCATTATAATCTTTAATCTGAAATATTTTTTTAATCCGATCAATAGAACGAGATATATGAAGGTTTTTAAAGAGTCATGTACGCCATATTGAATTGGTCGCCATCTTGGAAAACTACCCTGTTGGGATGGCTATCATGATTTTTGGCATTAGTGTAACTCATAATAGTCCCTTCCTATGCGCCGATTTATTGCGCCAAGTTATACCACTTCTCACTATGGACCATGGAGTAAATCCACAACTGTTACATAGGCTCCAAAAATCTTCAAATCTACAAAGACATCTATGTTACCGAATTTCAGAAAACGAGACGGTTGTCAAACAAAAGTTCATGGCCAAGCTATGGAGTTTCTCTGCCTATTTTCCTGTTATACCACGAGCAATAGTCGCTCGTTCACTCGTAAAACTTGTGACTCTTAATGATTGGGTACCCTCACAGTTTATTATAATACCTTCTACACATAATATTATAAGAATTGATTTTATGTTCAGGTTTATTGAAACCTATTAAGAATAAGATTGATTTGAATAGCCACTTAATTATCTTTAGTGCGAGCGAGAAGTCATTTGTGGATTAAGGCCGTTTGATACGTTGATATTTTTGATTGTATCAATTTATTTTTGGTTTTGTGAAGCTTTATTTTTAAGAAAATGTTAGTTAATTAAATTTCTGTTTGCTATACTACAAATTTTTCTTATTGAAATCCAGGAAATTTGGGATTAACGCATGCGTGCACAATCGATTGATATTTGTTTTACATTTACAACATTAAACATAAAAACACACATCCACATCGCTCTGATAGTAAATAAAGGTGAAAGAACGTATGGAAAATGTGGAAATTTTGATAGGAAAATTTAAAAAAAAAATAAGTTGTAAAAACAAAATATTTAAATTAATATTTTCTAAACTGTTACGTAATTTATTATTGACCTCAAAATTTGGGAAATACCGTAAATATAGTGTTGCAATTAACTTAAGAGTCCCCTCTACCCTTTTTTTGCTAAAATCGTTATATCGAATCGCTAAGAACTATACACTTTTTTTTATAGAAAGAATGTTAAAAGTAGGTCACGGACACGTTTGAAAAACTAGTTTCAGGGTTTACCGTTCTGTAGTGCTGCTTTACAGGGAAAAATTACATGTTTTCGAAGCGACAAAATACCACCCTTATATATAATTGAAATCTTCTAAAATATTATTTTTCACATTTTACAATGTTCTTTCCAACTCAGTACAGACTCTTTTTTTAAATTCAAGATCAATTAATAAATTGGGAAAAATTTCAATATTTCACGACAAAAGCTGCAAAAACAGTCGTATTTTCAAAACATAATTATAACAAATCAAAATATTTTAGAGAAAAAAAAGCTCCGACATAAGTTACGTAACAAATCCATGTTTATGACAGTGAAATCCAAAATTATTTTTATCAAAAACTGTAGCCTTGAGAGTGTCATGGGAATTGAAAGGTAGAGAGGACTCTTAATGTAATGGAAAGAAACATAAACGTGTAAATATACTGTTTAGATGGAGATCGCGGCTCTCTTTTTTAACATTACTTGAACTAAGACTAAAATTTGAAAAAGGGGAAAATCGTGTTAGAAAAAAAGTTCAAATAAAAGTTATAGATAATAAAATTACAAACAACTTTCCTGATTTAACTTGTCCTTGTATAATGTATGTTCTTAGAGATAGTGTCAAAACAATTAGTGTTACATGATTGGTATATCTCAGTAATTAGTTAATTGCTTATCGGTTAAAAAATTATTTAAACAAAAGTTGTGTGTAATAAAATTAAATTTTGACTCGATCAATTATACACAAAAGTTTTACAAAGATGCGACCGGTAGTTTTCTTGATATCTTGTTTATTGGTACTGATGGACGGCCGGCCGACCTTCAAATAATTTTTTTTTCTTTATTAACGTGCTAATTCGTCAGAAAAACTGAAAAAATTTGGTTTGAAAACTGTCGCATAACAAATATTCTCAAGCTATTGCAGGTTTACTTTTGATAATAAGCGTAATTAATGTAAAAAATAAAAGGTGTGCAGAAAAAAATTAGATCATGTTCTTTATCGTATTAAAATTTTTTTTTTTTGCAACTCTATAATTTCTAGAGCAACTAAATAATATTATTCAATGGCAGTTATTCTATAAGAAATAATATCGCGTCAAACAGCCTTAAGATAAATAATAAAAGAATGATTTCGTAAAACCGAAGACAGCTTCCCCAAATTTTATCTTTAATTGCAAAAACATTCAAATAATTCATTAATTCTAATTTTTATTTTAAAATGCGCAGAGGCAGCAAACTCTGTAAAACGGGTAGTAAACATCAAATAAAATTTATATCTATTTTTGTTAACCTCTCCTACAACCTATGTGATTTTTTGTAAAGCGACGACATTTCTGTTACTAAATATTTCTTGTCAAAATAGAAATATAGTGCCGTCTGTTTGTTATGTAGACTTCACAGTGAATACAAATCTGCATATCTGCCACAAAAGATTTCTTATGAAGCTGGATTAGCTTATATAAAAAAATCGATATACGCGTTTCATATTTTCGTGCCTTCCTTGATACAAATATAGACGCGCACATAAATTTAAAATATTGTTACACTGTAAAAAGTTATTAAATTTATTTGTACTTTATATAACATAATTAATTTCCTTGTAGTATTAGATAAATCTAAAATCTTATACAATGCTTTTTAATAAGACTCTGATCTTAAATTTAACCTACGTTTACACACAATATATTGCTTTGGGTACCTTTAGATTGATTAATAAAGCAGTTTATCCAACAAAAATGCAAAGTTATTTGTCTTATAGTGGTTAACTCTTCTCAAAATGGGTATTAACTTCCGTACATTTATTACAAGATTGACAGTCTAAATACATTAAGTTAACAGCAAGATGAAACTGTCAAAATTAATAATGTTGCCTTGAGAGAATTGAATTAATAAGAGAAGTTATTTTAATATTACTTTCTAAAGTCTTCATTTATTTTTTGTGACAATAACAAATAATGCCGTCATTTAAAACCTCAAACAAAATGTAAAAAGTTTTTCTAAATTGAATGAAGTAATGTTTTTTATTCAGAAAACTGAAATAAAAAAAAATAAAGAGAGAAGAATTGTATTAAATATATTAGAAGGATGTGTACTTAACAATTTCAATCAATCTTAACAATTTAAACTTTCTCTAAAGTTTTTTGTAGAATATTAGCATAAAATTCTTGTTTGTGTTTAGCAATTTTATATACAATTTAATTATATTTTTAACAATAAATTATTAACCAATATTATATTGCATACGTATACAGTGTGTTCCAGATTCAATGTCACAGCATAATATCTTCGTTACCATAACAACTACTAAAAATTTCTTAGACAAAAATTGATCAAGCTTGTTTGCTATTGTAACATATTTAGTATAAAGTGGTGACAAAAATCAGGGTAGACTAAACACTGTATATAGGTGGATATTTAGTTTTATGGTTAATTGTACACAGACATAAAAAAAACTTTCTAAATAAAAGTTGTGCCGATCAATGAGCTGCACAATTTAAAGTTATTTTCATTTTATTTCATAAACGCGCTAAAATTATGTTTTTAAATAGAACCACTAATTTTTAATACAAATTATCATATTTTGGTGTCTAAGATAGAAGGTTTTCGCGTTATTTTACTTTTTCCGAAAAAAATGAAGTTTGAAAAAATTAAATAACTCAGTTATCCTGGAATTTAAGCAACTGCAATTTTGAAGCTTTACTTTGCCTCACATGTACCAAGGATGTCTGGCAATTTGCTAGATTTCCCATACAACGAGAGTACATCAGGGGCTGGGGGCAGTATTCTTTGTTGATTGTCACATCAGCGATTAATATAGTTGACAAACCTGCGTTCTTTTTTCATTGTGGAATGTTTCAGCTTAGAGTCAGTGTGAGGAATGGCTGAGTCTGCAGAGACACACTTCAAACGTGGTATGTTTTTCTCAGGGAGGATTGAAGAATGTGGTGTGATGATCATTATGCCACTCATTTCATGGAATGTGTTCTTCTCTCCATCTATAGTCTGAATTGTCCCACACAAACTGCACAAAAGCACCTTTCTCAATGAGTTGTGACACTTGCTTGCGAATGATATCAGAACTTTCAAATCGCATTGCCTTAGTGTAAGAACAGGAAAATCCCATCTGATGGCACGGATTTACAAGGTGATTAGAACCAAATTTTCGGTATAAGTAAATACCAAAGAATATTTGAATGTATGAGAGGAAAGATTTGGGGCTCATTGCAGTCATGATAACATAAGTAAATCTTGAAAATTTTTGTTTCATTTATCTAGCTGCACGCGTTTGTTTTCAAGCGCAATCGTTTTATGAAGCAGTTTTAGAGACTCAGGTACACATTCATATACGTTGTTCAAGAAGTTATCTGATGACATATAGGGAGTGGTGTCAAACGTTTTAGAACGAATGTCTTCGTAGATTTTTTGCGCTGCGGCTTCTACGATCTTGAGTCCCTCTTTAGCTGGAGAGCTCTTCCATTCATTGTACCAACTATCGTACAGGATTGTCTGACCCATACCGTTTTTTCACAGGTTTGTAGTCATCAGTGAAATGATCAGTGATGAGTGATAAGATCACTTAGGATAAACTGGCATTCTTCTCCGTTGTCTTCGAGGTATTTATAGAAACGCTACATACACTCTATACACTCTAAAAGCTCAGCTTGTTTAGGAAGCCTCATTTACCTCTACTTGATGGCGCTATAGATAACAATGGCATTCTGCAGCAATCAAGTCAGTTACACATAAAATAAGCTGTATGATCTGTTGTCCCATTCACTAACACGTTTAGCTTTTCTAGAATCCCATTTTCCTTTATTGTTTCCACATTATGAACAATATTCCGACGTAGAACGCGTAATTTTTGCTGTGGTCTAAGTACGTAAAGCTTAGAGCTCAAGTCAGAACTTTCCCTGTGCCTGCGGCATATCGAAGCTTCAGTAGCTGGATTTCTTCTACCACGGATAGATGATAGGACACTTTTTGCACAAGTCATATACGGTGACTTCGTTTTCAATTCACTCAAAAATTGTTTGTTTTAAAGAAGCCCACGTTTCTCACTCACAAACACGGCAGCTTCAACTGTTGAGTTACAATGCACTATAGTGTTTTCAAAACGGTTCAACAATATATTTAACAAAAACTGTAACAAACTTCTAAACAACCATCACTTGCAACAAAAAACTAATTCAGCGACTTGTAATAGGCGCGATTGTAAGCAATATTAACAAACAATTAACAAAGATTGCAACCGAGGATCCGATTTTGACCTCGTGCACTTTTCTAAAAAACTCTTGAGTTGAATATAGATCAGAGGTGGTTACAAAATCAGATAATAAATAATTTAAAAACACAAATTATCATGCTGTGGATGTAGCAATATTGATTGATTCAGCTGGTAAAATTGGTACTTTACTCTTGAGTTGAATAATGATCAGGGGTGGTTTTTCAGATAGGATGTGAGATACAAAATCGAGCAATAAATCATTTAAAAGCACAAATTAGTATGCTGTGAATAGTATTATCGATTGATTCTTCTGGTAACATTACTACTTTACTATTTTGTCGAATAGTAGTGAGAGGTAGTTTTCTGATACGGGATCAATTTTCCTGTTTTTTGAATAGCACAATATGTTTATTCAGTATCTATACTTGTTTTAAATTTTTCCTTTTTTTTTCTTGTGGTCCTGCTGACTTCATATAAAGCTAGCAGCGCTAGGTTTTTTCAAAATAGCAAGAGGCACAAATTAGCACAAAATAAGCACTAAAATAGTGTAATAGGTGTGTCTGGATTCTGCCGATTTGGTCCTGCCTACTTCAAAGAAGTGAAATTTACAATAAAATCGATTGTAGAAATTAATTACTTTGGAATGACAAAACTCAAACGGAAGCACTCTAGAAGTAACAGAGTAGTTGCAAAAATATTACAAACATATTGATCTTTAAAATAACTATATTTATAAAATGTGTTGAAAACATCCATTCTTTACTAATAGTTAGCACTGAAACATAATAACACTATACTTTTTATGTTTTAGTTTTTACTACGTTATCTATTTTGAGTAGTTGGTTGATAATATTTTCGACAACATTAAAGTATAAATAAAGTATTAAATTATTTATACAATAACTGACAATACAGGCAACAAAACGTTCGGGTTTGACCTCGTCATATTTTCAATAATTAGATTTTGTCAAATGCAGGTAACTTATAAGAATTCAATTTATTTTTATAATTACCTTTTTATTGATTGGAATAATACCATGTTTAAAAAACCTGTAAACATATAAACTTTCAAATAAAGTAAATATTTAAGTAATTAATGTGTTCATAAAACGACAATGTTAAAAGTAAAAAGCTACGTAAATTTAATTTTCCATTCGCAATATGTTCTTTCAAAAATTTTTTTATTGTATTTTCAAAATGTAGTAAAATAGAATAAAAACTTACGTAAAAAATAGTTTGTAACCGTTCGCATTCTTTTATGTGCTAAAACTATCCATATAACTATCAAATTTCCACCAGTCGCTACGAGCACCATCCCTGCATATAAAATGCTCCATAAAATTTGTCTCCAAACTGGCAATATGAACTTATTGGGATCTGAAAGCATAGATAATGTCAATAAATATTTAGATCTTAAGATATATAAAACTACCTATTTGTAAAGTACTTGAAAGCTTTTACTTATTTGTATCTACTACGTCAATAAAAGTATGAATTATTGTAAGTGAAACAAAAATTTAATAAAACAAGTATATATTTTCTGATCAAAAGAAACTGAAACTACTATTTATTAAGCATGAATTGTATAAATTACAATTTCTAATATTAATTTATTTAAAACCATTATAATGTGTTACTAACACACATAATAAATATTATTAAAATTGTATCAACAATAGATTCATTTACAACTAAGGACAATTAATATTTTATTACCGAGATTCACAAACGTATAAAGAAAAAAAAACATTTGTCGAATAAAACGAAATTCTTGGTGAGTATTGATTTGTAACCCGTTACATTCATTACACATAGATAGATTATTCAATAAATAAAAAAACAAACGCCACGAATATGAAACTGGTAGAATAAATACCCATTCAACTTAGATAAAAATCTTAATTTTTACTTTATTCCTGACATATTTTGTTAAAAATTTTGCTATTTAAATTTGCATTTTTACAAAATTCAAAAATTGAAATTGGCTTGCATATAATGCAATGTTTATTTGACGTTTAGCCTTGTTAAATAAATTAAAAATAATTTTGTTTGAAAAATAATGTGGCTAGAAATAATACACATTATTATTACAAAACTAGCTTTTTTCCACTATGAAAACTTGACATTTTGTAGTCATAAACCACTAGAGAAAATTTGTCATATTCAAACATCTGCAGAAAATCATTTCGTTACTAGTAACGGTATATATACCCCAATTGACTGAATGTAGTTGCAAAAGCTGATTGGTTGCTCGTTTGGATTTGAAACTGACATTTATTTATCTAACCTGAAAATCTGTCAAAACGACGTCTACACTTCAAATAAAAAAGTAAACTTGATAATTATTGTTCATTATTGAGAATAAAAATGTTAGGTAGACATGAAAACAGCTATATTTTTTTTATTTGCCAAACTGGCAGTTAAATCTTAAATTAAATTTTGATAAAATTCAGATACTACATACTGGTCGTGGAAAAGTATAGTGTATTACTTGAGGATAAAATCATGTTTCATTGCTCGTGATTATCAGCGCTCGGGCTACCACTCGCGCAGCTAACACACTTGCATGAAAACTGTGATTTTCTCCCGTGTAATACAATACAGGGTGTCCCACCGGGAACGCCATCGATAGATTATAGAAAAACTGTACATGGGAAAAATTTGAAAATTTGGTAGTATATTAACATTGACGGGGGCAGTTCCGTAATAGTATTTTCAAGATGGTGACACTTCCGGTTATACCGAAAGTATGTGTCAAGTTGCTTATTTTAAATAGAACATCCTATATATTATTCTATTTTTGGATTTTGCACAAAATTGTAGACACATTTTGTGTATAATGTCCTATACCTAAGTCTAACTGTTTTGGACTTATTTTAAATTTTATGTCAAAAATGACGTTTTCAGGCCTAAACAAAATTATAAAATTTTCCTATACTAATGCCTTTATTATTTAATTGGAATAGGTTTTCTTGTAGCAGGAGACCTATTTTAGTGGGCTATGTCGATATTTTGATAATAAATTAATCCAGGGCGATCAAAAAAGGATTAAAATTAAATTCAAAAACACGTCAAAAGTCATTTTTTTAAATGCAAGCACAATGTTTTTATAGTTTTATCTTATTTAGCATCAAAAATAAGGTTGACTTTGTACAAGGTTGTCTATTCAAAAATTCATGGTTTTCGAAATATTGGCAATTTAACATTTTTTTTGTTGCACAAATGATATTGATTTCTTTTAATATGAATGGTTATTCCTAGTTGGCCATGATGGCGTTAGAAAACAATTGGGCAAAATTCAAAAATAGAATAATATATAGGGTGTTCCATTTAAAATAAGCAAGTTGACACATACTTCCGGTATAACCGGAAGTGTCACCATCTTGAAAATATTTTAGCGGAACTGCCCCCATCGATGTTAGTATACTACCAAATTTTAAATTTTTCCCATGTACAGTTTTTCTATAATCTATCGATGGCGTTCCCGGTGGGACACCCTGTATACTATATCGTAATAAGTCAAGTTTTCGAATAATAAAATCATTTCTCTACCATTTTAATTTTTCCAGTCCAGTCAGCCAATCGTAATGAGAAAAAATTTCAAATCGACTAATAGCATCAAAATTACAATGACAACTTGTTAGTAGCTAATTACAGCGACTATTTTTTACGTTGTTTCATTGGGTCTTTGTTTAAATAAATGCATAAAAAGTTAGCATTGATTTGGTTGATAAGGTAATGCAGCCATTTGTCTCAATATAAATAACTAGAATAAACCCCAAAAAAATTTTTGGCAAAATTTGTTAATTTGAATGGTTTTTAATCCATTACATTACCAATGTATTTTAAATTAATTAATTAGCTAATTAGAGTGTATTTTAAGTGGCGAAACCATATTTTTAACCTTGTAAATCGATTTGCCTCTCATTTGGTATGTTTTTCAACTCAAACCGATATTTCGTTCTCTACATCTCGGCTTTTATATACCTACGATATTAACAAGTATATTATAAAAATTCAGCACTATCGCCATTGTGAATTTCGCTTTTGAGATTTTCTCTAACATAAAGTAAGTGAATTAGTATGAAGTCTAAGAAATTTTAGAATTAGTCATCTTACAGAAACCAACATGAGCACGAGATTTGGTCAAAGCTCGGCTGATTCAACCCAAACAGCTGTCGAACAAACAACACCAGTCAACACTAAAAAAACAGGAACGCAATATGGAAACAGTTTTTACAGTTTTCTTGTGAACGTAATTATTAGTTAACTGCACCAACCGAAGTGAAACAGATCGCATCAATTTTGGAGGCCCGGGCATATAACATGCGCAAAAAAATGGAGAAAACTACAAAAATCTGTCGTCAAAACTTTGTGGAATGGAACCGCAAAACTTGTCCAGGAAAAATATTTCAGAAATTATAATAGCAAAAGTTGATCCCTTAACACTGCACGAGACGCGCGTAACTGCAAACGTCAAGAAATTCAACATATCTCGAAAAGAAAAAATCATCTTCTGCAACTCTCAGGAAAAAGAAATAGAACAAATGATAGCAGCACGGGACAAAAATACTCCAAATGGCTTACAAAGAAAATTTTATCACACTGCTAGCTACCAACTGTTTGGAGAGGCGAAGAAGCGACAAAAGCATTGGTGTAATATTTTAAAGAAGAAATAGATCATTATGAAAATCAAACTAGAATTATAGAATATAATTCAGTAATTTCTAAAACCGCACAAGGATAATTGCGTAGGTTAACTGAGCAAATTATTAACGCCAAATAAAAATGACACTGACAAATGTCAGATACGTCTTTTCGTAAATTAATCTAAAAAAAGTGAACATATTCAAACTAAACGTTTATTTTTGGTACCTAATCCATATTGGCAGGAATCTTTATCCAAGGGGTGGTATAAAAATCTCCCGGTAGGACAAAATGAAATGAGAAAATGGACAAAAAGGCGGCCCAAAAGATTAGTTTGGATGCTAACAAGATAAAATTACCAACCATTCAAATCGTTCTTTCGCTGTAAGACAACTAGTTAAAAGTGGAGTAGGTAAGCAGCAGTTGTCAAAAATAACAGGACATTCATTTGGAAGGTCCATCAAACCCTATCTTCAACTTGACAAAGAGCATCACGCAACTGTAATCAACAACTTAAAGATACTTACACACTTGTTTAACATTTTGCGACATAGTTTAAAAAATAATCACACCGAATTACATTCGTGGTTATAATTTTATTGGTAATTTTGACTAGATTACCACTCATCTTTTTGTTATTAGCAACAAAGATGCGTAAATCTAGTCAAAATTAGCAAAAAGTTATCACCACTTATGTAATTACTGTTGATAATTATACGACCGCGGTAAAGTAACCTTATGGCATTATTTCGTGAATACTTTTGCAGCATGGAGATGCAAGTGAATAAGAAACGCATATACAAAAATGACGTACTAAAGTTATATTGTTTCTTATGGAATACTCTGTATAAACACGATTTTGAATTGTAACTGAGAAATAAACCAGACTTCTATAAAGGTTCCCTATACCTAAACCCTCAGGTTCTTGAGCTATTTAACATTATTATTAACACCCTGTATTTTATTTCTCAACTACAATCCAAAATCATGTTTATTTACAAGGTGTTCCAAAAAAATATATAACTTTGGTACCTATGCCATTGTTTTAATAAATCACCCATCCCCATGCTGCAGACAGATTTACAAAATATAGAAGCCCACGCTGAAATCAGAAGAGCAACCGAAAAAGTAAAACAGGTCGACTGAGAGGGGCAAAAGTCGACCTCAGAGAAGAATGCCCCGAAGATTTCCATTTTCATCGCATCGCCGACGAAAGACATACACAGCATCTACATCGACGGATTCATACTCCAGAGTCCTGATTAATACAGGAGCTACAAAAAGCATTGTCCGTCCGGTGTAGTAAAGGACACGGCAGAACATTCCCAACGGTAGTGTTTCTTTGAACAGCAACTAGTGAACGAATTCCTACGCATGGTCAGATGGAAGAAACCATTGGTTTAGGAAACGCATACTCAACCATGAAGTACTGGTAACTGACATACCGACGAGGTTATCCTGGGAATGAATATGTAACGATGCGTTTTATTTCTAAGTATCGCACCGTCACTAAATTAATTTGAATAATTAATTGTTAGGATAAGACCGATTTTGTTATGTTTTTAACTGTTTATTAATTTTGTTTATTATTAATTGTAAACCTAAAACAAAAGACAGCGGGCGGCCCGTTGTACAAAAATCCAATAACGCCCCGCTTAAACTTTCGTGCGCACACAGTCTCCTTCCGTAAGCTAGTTGCCCCACTTAGGTTATGACCACCACTCAAACCGTTGCCCGGTCGATATAGCGCATTTTCGTATGTCGACTAGGTCACTCCCAATACCTACCGCATCCCTTAACAGACCGTCGTTCTGCTTATATACCGTCACCCTCATCCCTATAGTAACCATCGTTCTGCTTATATTACCGAAACCCTCACCCCTGTAACTGTCAAATCCGCTGACTGCTTTTGGGTTGCATGGTTTGTGTTTTACTTTAATATATGCTGTTCTCTGTGAAACTGATAACAACTTGTTTCGTGCTAAATCAGGAAGTTTTGAGTTTTAGTTTATTCTTTTTATTTCTCCGAACTGCTTCCGGTTAGACGATCAAAACATTGGAATTTTAATCTCTGTAGCTGCCCGACGAGCAAACGGAGAGTAAACTTCGTCATCAAATCTGGCGCTCGAGATTCATCCGCTTTTTGTTATTTACGAAAACTAACCGAAATGGAAAGCAAGCGTCACAAACATAATAAAGAAGTATGGGTTTTATTTGGATTTGAAAAATGATGTCCTGAGGATAGACGACGAGAAAATTTTGTTCAAATCGCAAGAGTAGGCAGTAGGCAGCAGTATGTGTTTTGTTGAAAAAAAATATTAGACTGCTGGTAGGGTTGAGACCATCGTGATGGGATGCCTGGATAGACATCTCCGGCTGGCAACATTTGCTGCATAGAACCAATTAAGACTGACTCCTTACCAGTTACACAAATAGCAAGATACAAAAACACCATGGAGGGTTGGAAGATACACAGCAGAAGAAATGCTTACAACAACAATTAGACATGTTGTTATTATCGTGTCAAAACCTTGACCAAGGCAAACTGAAAGAAGTGAAAAACTTGTTTAGCGAATACCTCGATGTGTTTGCCCTCGACAGTAATTTCAAAGGCATAATAGGCATTTTGAAGCACAAAATAAATACTGAAGATGCCCAGCCAATACAAGAAAATTCTAGAAAGCTTTAACCGAAGAAAGACAATAATTTTGATGTGACCAAGACTTAAGCAGTCTTTAGTCACCACGCCAGTTCTCAGTTACCCTCGCGAAGAAGAAAAATACCCATACGGATAAAAATTGTTACTGATAACGGACCCTGCTGTCCTGAAATAGTTGTCAACGTTCTTAGACGATCAACCAAGGTCGATGGCAATTGGGAGCCCAGGTAGTTTAGGTAAGAACAGAAACAGGACTCCAAATTGCGACTACTTTGATAATAGAAGACAGTCTTTAAAACGAACCCTAGAAAGTCACGATACTACCAAAAAGGCAACAATTACTAGTGGGAAAATAAGAGAACGGTTTTATTGGGTGAATTGTAAAGAAGACGTTAAGGAGTGGTGCTACAAGTTGTCCTCTGTGCATCAGGTAATGGCCCTGTAAAGAAGAGGAAAGCACCTATGAGGCAGAACAATTTGGGAACCCCTTTTGAAAGGGTAGCGATTGACATAGCAGGTCCGTTTCTTGAAAGTGATGCTGGGAACAAATACGATTTTGGTAGCAATCAATTATTTCACCAAATGGACAGAAGCATATGCCATACCAAACCAAGAGGCAGCAACAGTGGCAGACGTATTAATCAAAGAATTTCTCTGCCGTTTTGGAGTTCCCTTGGAATTACATTTAGACCAAGGACGGAACTTTGGGTTAACCTTATTCCACAACATCTGCCAACTGTTAGGAATCTAGAAGACCAGAACGACGCCTCTTCACCCACTATCAGACAACATGATAAAGCGGATAAATCGAACAATGGGTAAATACCTGGCCAAGGTTGTCAACAAATATCAGAAGGCCAAACATCTGCCGGCGTAATGCTTGGTCGGGAAATACCGTTGCCGTGTAATCTTAGATGTAGACCTGAAGAGGAAGTAGCACGGAAAGATTATGTCAACAAACTCCGGAAGATTGGATGACATACATGATACTGTCCGAAAAAACACGCAAATTGCGAGCAATTCGTACAAAATTATATTATGGTTAGACTTAATGACGTCATTTACCGTATCTACAACCACCGAGGGAAAAACCAAAAGTAGTACATTGTGATCGGCTAACCCCATACGCTAGTAACAACGATGCGACCACTAATCCCACTCGAACAAGAGTAATAAAGAGTAAGACACGAAACCAAGGATGTGAAGTAGACTTCTATGAACTTATGGCAAAATACCAAGGTACAACCAAGGCAAGGTTTGGAAACACGACTGAGATACAACAAGACCTCTTGGATGTACAGGAAGAGTACTCCCTTGCGCATTGTGTGGCTCGAGATCTACGCATGTCAAGAGGAATTGCGGTTGTTTTAAAGAAATTGTTTAAACAAGGAAATGAGCTTCGTAGACAACAATCTGTTGTGGGTCAAATTCTGAAGCTGCGTGAAGGAAGACGCTCCATCTACTACTTAGAAACTGTCCTACCAGAAACGAACGTACAAGGACTTGTGGAATATTTTATGGATTTCAAAAAGAACACCAATATCAATAACATCAAAAAATGGCAATGTCTAAGTTCGGCTTTGGTTTAAAGCGTCTGGACTGGAGGATTATCCGATACATGTTAGAAGTTGTTTTCCGAGGAACAGGGGTTTCATGAACTCCATTCGAGAACATTGAATTGTCTTCTAAAATATTCTCTTTCATATATAAAAGCGTCATCAAAAATTTAGAGATCAGTTAAGTCGATATAAATTAAACGGTGTAGTAATTGATGTATACAGGGTGTCCAGAAACTCTCCTGACAAACCAAGACCGGAGATTCCTCAGATAATTTTAAGACAATTTAACCCAATTCACCTAGTCCCAAACCTGCTTCCTAAGGGAGCTAGAGCTCTTTGAAGATGGCGCCTTATAAATAGTTTTTTTAAATACCTCTAGAACGCTTCTACTTAGAAAAACAAAACTGGTATGCTTATTTAGCCTTCAGAGATGAATCGATTCCATCAATTGCGAATTTCTATAACCGGTCATAGGCGTCCGTTTTAGGTAGGTCAACGGTTATTTTAACGCATAACTTTTTTGTCTTTAACTTTTAAGCATTTGTGACACTAGATTATTAAATTTTCAGGTATTCTAGTACTAAAAGGTACTCTTACTTTAAGTCATTAGGATGCACCGTTTTCTAGAAAATGGATTTGAAAATTTTTGTTTTTTTTGTCATTAAAGTTAAATTTATATTTTTTGCACTAGTTGGCTATGAACTGCCAACAAAAGTAAAACCTACGTTTTTCATTGTCAAATTGTTGTCAGTTCGCGAAGTTTATCTTTAAATTTTTTACTTTACCAGGCGCCATCTTCAAAGAGCTCTAGCCCCTTAGGAAGCATTTTCGACTAGGTGAATTGGGTTAAATTGTCTTAAAATTATCTGAGGAATCTCCGGTCTTCGTTTGTCAGGAGAGATTCTGGACACCCTGTATTTATACAATTTAAAGTAACTGTATGTGAAAAATAAATAGTAAATGTAACTCGATCCACTATTTATTTAATCTTGCGCTTTTAACCGCGATCACGAAAATGAAACAATGATAAGATTCGTTACAGTATATTATTTTATAAAGAGCTTAAGTGATGCTTTTTGTGCTGAAGATGTTAGAAAGGCCGAAGCACAAAAACGCACTTACGTTCCGCATAAAATATATTATTTTTTCTTCTAACGCAAGTCAAAATAAAGAAAACAGTAAAATAAACCGTAAGGAATTTTATACAGCAAATCACGTTTGCTTTTCAATAAGTGTACATTTAACTTGTAATTAAATTGTAACTAAAATATCTAAATACTAATTTTGGAGAAAATGAAATTGTTGATTATATTGCTGCAATTTAAGTACTTAAGCGCCGACGACAGTGTCATGGCAATGAAGCGACACTTAAGGTCCATTTTCATGTGACATTAAAAGTCATGACAATTGAAGCCGTGACAAGACGACATTTTTTAAATAGTGTTTTCATGTAGATTAATGTCATGGAATATTTATTAATTAACAATGGCGTCGAGTGAAGTGATTTTGGCTGCTACTCGTGTGTTAAGTGCAATTATCAGTTTAGAACTTGATAAAAATAAAAAAATGGAAAAAGAAAATTTGGGTTAGGCGATGGATTCAACGTAGAAACTCTTTGGGAGCATCTAATACTCTTATAAAGGAACTTGCTGCAGAGGATCCTCCAAGCTTTTAAATTTTATGCGTATAAACGAAAATATGTTTGACAATCTCCTTGAAAAGGTAAAAATGGTATACAAAAAGATACTACAATGAGAGATGCATTACCGGCTAAATTGAAATTAGAAATTACTCTGCGGTATTTAGCTACAGGAAACTCGCTGGCTTCTTTGCAATATCTGTATAGAGTACCAAAATGTTCTATAAGCAGTTTTTACCAGTGGTGCTGGACATTATATATACATCATTAGAAGATTTTATACAGGTGAGTGTAGTAACAATAAAGTAGTAAAAACGTTTATTCAAAAGATGTACAATATGTCAAGACATGCTTATAGCTCTTCATAAGACCAATTACAATAATAATTTTGTAACCCTGGGGTTTCGTTTATCGGGGCTTCATTTCTAACCATTTGAATGTCTGAATTATTGTTTGAATCGTGTTCATGCTGTAACTGTAGTGGTGTCGGCATAGGCACCGGAGTGTTGTGACCTGAAGTAGAACGGGAAGAATCTGTCACCGAGTTTCTTTGAAGATGATTTATACGTGCTCGTGAAATCATAACTTGAATGTCTGATTGAAGTTGCGATGCCACCAGTAATGGAAGATTTTGTAATTGCAGAGCAATAGAATTACCAAATGCCACAAACTCATTATTTGCATGTGTATTCGAAATTTTTTCAAGAGCTTTTACGGCATTGTCAATTGACGATTGCTGGTTGTTACGGAATCTAGCTGTGTGTGATTTTTGTGACGGGTTTTTCTGAAGTACCTCTAGCTGGTGTTGTAGTAGGCGTTGAATTAGTAATTGGATTCTGAGAAATGTTACTTTCATCACCGCTTCGAACAGCATTATCTGTATCAATATCTTCCTCATCTTCTATATTCTACAATATAAAACTTATTATTGTTTTAGGTACCAAAACAGAAATTGGATGGAAGAATATTGCGCAAGGGTTTAATGAAAAGTGGAATTTCCCCAACTGCGTAGGGGCGTTGGATGGAAAGCACGTAGTTATTCAATGCCCACCAAATACGACATCTCTGTACTATAATTACAAAGGAACTTTTAGCATAGTACTTTTGGCATTAGTTGACGACAATTACTGTTTCACTATGATAGACGTAGGGAGCTATGGAAGTCAATCAGATGGAGCAATTTTGATCATTCTAATTTGAGCACTGCATTAGAATCAAATTTATTGAATCTACCACCTGAATGTGTTATCTTGGGAGACGACGCTTTTCCTTTAAAACCATACCTTATGACACAGTACGCCAGACATACCCATATGCCTTATAAGGAGAAGATTTACAATTATAGGCACTGTCGTGCTAGACGCATTGTTGAGAATGGATTTGGGATACTCGCCAATCGATTTCGCGTATTTAGACAACCAATTTTTGTAGCAAAAGAAACAGCAATTAAAATTGTAAAAGCTACTTGTGCACTACACAACTGGATTCGAAAAACAAACGAATTCCGTAATGATGATATAACAGTTGATGTTGAAGATCATGAAAATGGAAGAATAATCCCAGGAAGTTGGCACAATGAATCTCTCTTACTGGATCACTACCTTTACAGCGGACACGAAATCGTCATTATGGAAACGTAGCTCGTGAAAGAAGAAACAATTTTGCGACATATTTTGTTAGTGAAGGAGCTGTATACTGGCAAGATAAAATGATTATGTAGTTGTGGCAGTAAACAATTTTGAATAAAAACGTTTACACGAGAATACTTTGAAATCCCTAACTAAATTGTTTTACTCACCAGGTTTGACTCGGAAAATATGTCTGTTGTTGGTCGTAAAATCTATCGGCAATTTCAAACCAAAAAGCTTTGGAACATACACATCCTGCGTCCCTGATCCACTTTTTTGGAGTTTTTGACTTTCCTTACTTCGGTGTTGTATGTTCCACGGATGCTTCTTATTTTTTCGAAGTATTTTTACATCACCGAGTCCACTTATTTCAAGAGAACTTCTTCAGCCTTGCCTCTTGCGATCCTATCTTTAAACTTAGGATGTACTTTATTCCAAAGACAAGGCTGTTTCTCATATTCATTTAAAAATTGCACTATATCAAAAGTGGTTACTTCTTCCATGTTAATTTTTAAATAAATAATTAATAACCTCACTACACGTTTAATCAACACAAAATGATAAACACTGTCGCGACAATGCGACAACATCGTTTTCACGAAGTACCGAACGTGACAATTTTGCAAATGTCGCAAAAATATCAAAGTTGATTTGATTCTTAGCATTGATGTCGCGACAATTAATGCAAAGTCATGAAAACACGACTTTGTAGTTTTCATGAAGAGAAATGCCATGACATTAATTGTAACGACATTAAAAGTCATGACTTAATGTCACATGAAAATGGACCTTTAAGCATTAACAACTCGGCCATACTTAACTGACGTTTGAAGACGTCTGATATATAGTAGATATATTACTATATTTAGTCAAACAATAAAAAATTTTGTATATGTGAGATAAGTCCACAATTTGAGATATTTTCATATTTTTTGTTTTTATTAACTTTAAAAGTAGTAACACTGATGTGCTTGAAAATTACTATAGAACAGAAGTTGTTTAATTAATTAAAAAGAGATGTAAGAGTAAACTTGTTTTTATAAAGCTTGGATATTTTCAAAGAAGCAGTGATGACGTGCCATTAAATTTTTTCGTACTATTCCAGTTTCTCTAAGAATTAAAGAGACATAACGCTCTTCCTTGTAACTTTAGCTTTGAGCATGAGTTTGCTAATGAAGCTAGCGAAACATATGAGTAGAGTAGAGTAGACATTTATTTCACTTGCTAGTGGCGTTGAAATATACATAAAGGAACAATAAAGCAATACATATATAACAACCTTAATAAATAAATAAATAATTGTAAATATGATTGCAATTTATAGTAAAATCATAAAATAATTCAATCTAATTTACAGTTTGCTTAATCCTAAAGATGAGTATAATTTAAAAACCAAGTTATTGATTCCAGTATTCCCCAAGCGAATAAAAACTATTTTGTAATAAGTTTGATTGTTGTTTGATAATTAACTATGTTTTTTTATTGAAAATGGTAGATTATTAAATTTTTATAGAATTAAACATAAATGATTTAAAAATAATGAAGACTGTGCAAAGTTTGATGTCAAATTCTTGTTTCGTGTTCGATACTGAACAATGAACTTTCAAAAACGAATAAATTATTCACGGTCATTATTTTTTCTGTGATAAACACAGTCTTACAGTTAGCTCTATTGTCCATACCAAAAATTATTCTTAGAGCCTTTTTGAAGTTTTAGTATGATAAGAAGATTTTTAAATTTCCCCAAAAATGTTTAGTTTACAATTTTTGTTACTATAGTTTTTGATATTTTTATGTTTTAGATAAACAAATTTCAAGATGGATTGCGAGACTTCTAGAATCATAAACCACAGAAAACCACCAAACTGCACCAAAACTTGACTCGACACGTGTTTCAACAGCTAAGCTGTTATCATCAGCGATACCGATACTGTGTCCGAGTCAAATTTTTGGTAGTTTTTGGTGGTTTTCTGTTGGTTAAATAGACGCTGCAGTTGGTGTTCCTTTCCTTGGTTCTAGAATCATGAAAAGTAGGAGTCAAAACAGGTAACAACAATGTGTTAGTGGAAACCACCATATGATGTCTACTGATAGATATAACTTTGCACTCTATCCAAATTAGGAAGTACTCTGCCAAAGCTACGCAGATAACTTTGTTATTATAGCAAGAAGAATTTGAAAGAACTAATCCCAGACGGATTAAACAATGAAACAGTGTAGAACTGTGGCTTGGGAATTAACCCCTAACCGTGCGTCAGTTGTGGACTTTATCCATAAATAGAAACCCGACAGACTTAAATCAAATAGTACTGTCATTGAAATCAGCACCACGCCAGCTGTCAAATATCTGCGTCACAGGAGCAATTCCGTCTGTCCCATTTCAATTTAACCATAAAATGTTAGTTGCGAGAACGAGAATGCACTGTTATATTTGTAAACGACGAAATCGGAAATTAACCATCATATGTATGTAAATTTGTGTTAATTTTTAATTAAAACAATGCTTTAAATTCAAAGTTCTTGTGGACATGTGCAGAACGTTTTGGTAGCAATTGTATATCTATCCTTGTCAATCTTCTTTGACCTAACTACACAACAGTATACTCGTTCCACTAATTATATGTTCTAAGGGCCTTTCTACATTTCGCAATACGTTGTACAAGATCGAGTGCAATTTTTCGTTCAATTTTTTATATCAAAAATAGCAATAAATTAATGTTCATTTTAAAAGTAAGTGTTTCTGACTAATGTCATTGCTAATATTTATGTACTGTGCCATGTGTTGATGATCAGGGATCAGGTGATTGATGCTGATAGACAATTCTCACCACAAGGGATCTTTATTTTACCTTTATATTTAACGCAAGAATTGTCGCAACTAGATTCGTCTTCATCGACTTCTTTTAAATCTGTTTGTCGCGGAAGTGTTCTTCTGAGAGCGCACGACATTTTATTAGTAATGTATGTATCATGACTTTATCAAGACGTGTTCGTGATGCAGCAGTGTTATTGGTTTTGTATGATAACTCCAATGAGAAGAAAAAGAGAAATAAAACATGTTGGGTATACTAAGATACTAAGAAGAGAAAGTTATAGAGCTTTCTATAACCTGGTAAACTTTATATTCAAAATTGTAAAGACTCTGAGATCACATCAACAAAGAATTTCTTTCTGAAACCAACTTTTGCACGTTATTAGGCAGCAAAGAAGGTTAAACTTTAGAAAAATACACATCCCAGCACAGAGAACCAAAATAGGTACTGGGCCGGGATTATTTGGCCCAAAATTATATACTCAGAACCTATGGGCCAATTCACCAGCATCAGTTGAATCTGAATAAAAAGTATAGTGAGAAAAACATAGTTACCATGTCCGACAGTTAGGCGGCCATCAAGGCGTTGTGAAGCAATTTAATGAACTCAAAGATGGTAAAGGTGTGCAAGAACAACTAAAACGAGATTAATAAGGTTAATTTCATCTGGATTCTTAGACAAACTGGGTTAAAAAACTATGAGCAAGCAGATACCTTTGCTAGAAAAGGGGGATGCTACCATCATCACCAAACCAGAATCCTTTTGTAGAATTGGCAAGCACACAATATAAGAAACGTTCCAGATCGAAAGAAGAAACGATAGAAAAAAAGGTACATAAATATACTACTAAGACTAAGCTAATCGAAGATTTTACTGGTTCTAGATCAACTCGGAGAATCTTTTAGGGCCATTGACTATGTAAGGTGCTTTAAACACTTAGGCAATACTCCGAATTGATTCATTACAGTGTCACCCGTAGGTAAATCTAAATCTAATCACCTATAATTTTACCACACACACACAATTAGCAAACGTACCTGCAAACGTGTCATTTGTTGGTATAGTGTTGTTTAACACAAAGTCGTTAATGAATAGTTGCTTCCATTATGTCCGTAACCATATAAAGTTGTTGTTGGTGAGGATAACGTAGAAATAATACTCCCGTTCATTGTAAGTTAATTCTTTTGAATATCAACAAAATATCGTTCATCTTTAACAGGTGTTTAGTACTTCCAGTTTTCCTGCATTCTAAGTTCCGGTTACACCCAGGCAGCGTGACCTAAAAGAAGAAAAGAATTAAAGTAAATTTAATAAAAATACAAACGTACTTAAAAATTAATTTAAAGTCTTATTTGTTTTAAACAGTAAATTCGGTATTAAAATGTCAATATTATAAAAGTAAATATATAAACTTAAAATGTTATTTATTTATAAATGTTTCTCAGAACAGAAAAACAGATTGTGTCTTATGGGAAATAAAAATAAAAGTTTTTGTACTTTGAATGTATTTAATACTTGAATAGAAGCTAACATGGAAATAAAAATATCAACTTTTATTGTTTTGAAATTCCTTATGGTATCAGAAAAAATTAGTTTTAGACAAATATAGTGTAAAAAATTTTTGCATCTATACAATTGAAGTTTATTAAAATAAAGTTTTATATTTCTGCGATATTTATACATAAGCGATGACATTTTTTACCATAAAAATTTTATTTAGTTTAATTTCTGAAATTATTCTCATTTTATTTGTCTTAGTTTTTGTGGCCATTATTATAGACGTAAATATTTAACGTATAGTTTACATTTGTTTAATAAAAAATTACAAAGAGATAAATAAAATAATATATAATAAAGGCAACAAAGTATTTCTTAACAAATATTTCCCTTTTACCATTAAATTTAACCCTACATTTTATAAAACTACTAATAATGTTATTTTAATTCTAGTGTTAATTTAGTTTTCGCTTGCGGTATGAAATTAGTTTGAGCAGATGCTTTATTCGAATACAAACGTATGAACTCGCACAATTTAGATACAATTTAATATACATATGTTGAATTTCTTAGGATTTCATGTAACTGTAATTTAATAGTTTATTAGATAATTGCTTATCAACAAAATTCAGTTCAAACTTTACGTCTAATCCGATCACATGGTAATAAGCAAATATAGTTTTATGCTTTTCACAAAGCGTTATTTTTGTTAGAAAAGTTTTTAAGGCGCTTGTTTTACTGTTCGTTTTATAGTTTTTTTATATAAAATTTAGAAGCAACCGACTCTAAACTTTGTTTTACTCGTTCATAATCTCACCAAAGAATTTTTGCTCTGCTACTACAACTTTTATAAAACTTATTTTGAACTTAATTAATTAATTTTTCGAGCGTTAAATTTGACCTATCCAACTATATAAACATAAATGATTAAACAAATGTAATATGTATATTAAATAAATAATATTATGTCAAAAAATGAATCATAGCAAACTAGGTCCTTACTTTATAATATTTGTTTTCAAATATGATTTTGCACTGTCTCATATGTCGCATAATTTCACACCCAATGAGTACAGTTAAAATTAAAACTTTATTCATTAAATTAGTTTTTATTTTGAAATTTTGTTTCTCAAATGCCTGTAAATACAGACACGAAAACATTTAGTCATTATGAGCCCTTTTGTCAATCTACACAATTTTTTTTAATAAATTGAAAATACAACTGCATAATTTTGTTTGCTGTTGTTATATGTAGAAAAATGTCTTACAAGAATCATAAAAAATTATGTAAGATGTCATATGGAACCAAAAACTGGTTATCATAACTTTAGCAAAACACTATAATTTTCACTTATGCAGCTAATCTGTGTTTTAACATGCTTTTTTATAAACATACATGATTTATAGTACTTCTTCCTTAAATAAAAAATAAAGATTTCAATAAACCTAAAATTTTTAAGAAAATCGAACATATTTAAAAATAGCCAATTTTAAAGGGCATAAGTATGTCAAAATGCAATGGTTAAATAATTCAATACTTCCCAAACGGGGAACTTATTAAGAAAATATTCTCAACAATTAAAAAAATTTCAACAAACTTGAATGCTAAATAAGTTGCATAGATGTTAGGTTCAATATTAACATATTTCCTTATCAATGTACCATTTGAAATTATTTTCGGCAATTTTCGGTTTTGTATAGTTATATCATTATTTAATGTCAGACCACCACATTTTAATACTGTAACATAAAATCAATAATTTTAAAGGTAATTAATTAATTAGATAATTTCTACGTTTAAGTCATATTTTGTCTGTTTATTTAAGTGTTAATTTATTTGTGCTTGTTGTTAAACTGTGTTTTTACGTTTTAGACATACTTGATAATGGAAGACTAATGTCTTTCAAAACCGGTCGTACTAAATTAAATATTATATAAGGATTTATGTGTACTTATTACTTCAATTAATATGTGTTTCTTTTATTCAGATGATTAACATACTATATATGTCATACAAAGCGCGCGTCTGCTCTCGGATTTTCACCTGTCTTTACCTCACCACTTTACTGCTCTATTATAACTACAAGTAACATTAGTTACGTTCTCACTTTACGTAACCGCTACATTTATGGGTTCCTCAATTTTCAAGAGTTCATATTTATCTTAAAAACTATTTGCATTTCATTCAAATAAGACCCGTTTTTGCACCTGTGCATAAAATAATACACCATTTAAATTTATTAATGAAGATTTGTAAAATATTGTAAATTTCTAAATAATCATTCAAAAATATAGACTTTGAAGTATGTTCCGTGAATTTTTTATAGAGTACTAGCTGTCCTGCCGCGCTTCGATACGGCAAATGAAAGAATTGTTAGCAGTACATTTCGACCTCCTCAGAAACATGTACAACACTGTGCGACAAAAACGGCTAAAAAGTGGTAAATTTCGCGTTTTTATTGTATTTCAACAATTTTATAACATTTTCATATTTATTCACCTTTTAAACCTGTAAAATTACATAATATTATAATATTTACAGAATACTATAATGTATGAAAGTTAAGTAAACAATACTATTATTTCTTCTTATTTACACCGGTTGGCAAGATATCCATAGAACGCTTTCAGGAGATTCGTCAGTTTCTCCCGTCACTAACGTTGGCGTGGCTTGGGTAGGAAGCGCTATCATTGGCTAGGGCTGTCGGGCCGGCTGTTACTATGCGGACCGTGTGCCAAACAGTGGTAGAATATTCTTTTCTATCTCATATGTTATTTACATTTGAATGATTATGATATCAGCTGGTGGGATAACTAATCAATTATCACTTACACAGTTATCGACCGAGGTTGAAGATTAATAAATTATTAATATTTATTAAACAATTGCACTTATGAGCATAAAAATAGATAAAACCTATTCTCAGACCTACCGAATATATATAAACTTCATTAAAATCTGTTGAGCCGTTTTGGAGGAGGTCGAGGACAAACACTGTGACAAGAGAATTTTATATATATATATATATATATATATATTTAATATATATTACTGCATAGTACTATGACTTCATATATAACGCTGTGACTTCCATTTTGGAATGCATGATCATATGTTTAAATTTAAAAAATCCATGTAAATCAATGGCGAAATATTATATTTCCTATGTATACATAGTAATAAAATTAATGTTTTAGATTTAGAAAATAAACAATTGTTAACTGTACCCAGAAAATACATTGGTAAAACTAAGAATGAGAATTCGACAACACCAGAACTTTCAAACAATCAAAAACACTTGTAAGTACATTTTGCATTGTACTTATTTTCTTTTGTCATGGGTTTTTGTAGAATTGGATTTATATTACCAATTTTGATGACTGTTCTAAACACAGCAATTTTGAAATTTTTGACGATCAAAGAAACAATTGTAAAAGTCATGTAGGAGAAACGAATGCGCTGAAGCCTTACGAAACTGTATCTGAAACCAACACAGATTATTGTGATAGTAATGGAGATAATTTACAATGTTCTTTTTTAAAAGAAAATTACGGTACCACTTAAAAATTACAAATTTACTGTTTTTACGTTAGTATTTTTAGATTTTGCAAAACGATGTCCAAAAATATTATATGTAATATAACAAATAATATGGAAGCAGATGATTACAAATCGAATTTAAATAGTATTGAAGATAATGATGTTTTTAGAGATAAAGATTTCAATATTTTTGAATATTCAAGTGACACTACCAACAATTATTCTGAAACTAATACAGAAAATAATGCAACTGAAATCTACATTACTTCTAAACCACTTAGCCGGCCAACTTTTGCCCTACGTCTGAGAAAATCTAGAAATGCAAAGTAGTATAAGACAAAATAAACCAACACCCGTTTAGCTTAGCTAATAAACATTAGTTTTGAATGAGAATTAGAATTTCTTGACAGTTTCATAATATGCTTTTACTGTTCTTAATAAAGACAATATATTATTTGTAATTTTTCTCAGTTGATTTTGGTAAAATACGTGAGGTTCTACGTTGTTTGAATGAAAAGATCTCTCTCTCTTTCCATCTCAACTTTAAGTTTTTATAGAAATAAGACTAAACTGCAAAGCACAGGTAGTAATTAAACAAGTTACATTTGCTTTTTTTCAAACATTATGTATGAATAAAACAACTGTAGAAATTACAGAACATACCTTGTACAGAAATATGTGAACATCTTTTTGACTTTTTGTTCATGTATAATCCGTTATTTATATTTATAGAGCGAGAGTGAAAAAGCAAAAAAATCGTTGCAAGTTTTGTGATGATGACATAGATACCAAAAACTTCAATCGGCATTTACAAAGAAAACATTCACCTAAAACAGAACTCAAAAACATAATGCAATATTCAAAAAATAGTAAAGAGAGGAAACACGCACTAATTTTTTTGAGAAACGGAACAAATTTTGATCTGTATATCAAGGGTACAATAAGACCGAACAGAGAGCAAAATATTTTCTCAAATCAAGCAGTCGAATCCATTCAGTACTATCTGTGCTCCTACTGCAAAGGATTGTTTCTCAAGAAGTATTTGAGACGTCATGCAAAAAAGTGCTTAGGTTACCATGTATATGCTAACACCAATCAAGAAGGATCAAAGACGAATCATCCCTCACGCTCTCAGACAATTACGGCCTGTGCGGTTGATCCCTACAAACGTTATTTCTAAATTAAATGTTAAAGAACAGGTAAATGTTCGTTCTTATTTTTAATGTTCTAATGTTGCATATGGTGATTGATGTGAAAACTGTTAAGAAGAATCTAAAGAAATTATAAATTATACCATTATATAAACATAGATTGGTTTTTCATATGCAACGTAATGTTTATATAAATAACTAGTATTTAAGCACGTCCTACGGACGCATAAATTTTGATCTATACCTTTTGACTTTAAAGTCATAGGTGAAAATGATGTATACAAAGATGTTTGTCCTTTTTTACTTGAACTGGCAATGGATTTATTAGAATAATATTTAATTAAAAGTTTTTGGATATCGTAAAATCAAACGCTAAAATTGCGTGAGTTTCTTCTACTCATGCGTAATGACATATGCGCATGCGTAGAAGATTTTACGATATCCAAACACCCGCAATTATTAATCAATTAAAGTAAATGTTTCATAATGTGAATATTTTAATAAATCCATTACCGGTTCAAGTAAAAAAAATTAAAACTTATGCCTCTCTACCGATAGAAATTAAACGCTGTGTTTTTAAAATAATAATACAACTAAAAAAAGAAATCGGACTAGGATTTGAACTCTCGTACGTTTACTATGAAATATTTTTAATATGTTTGGTTAAATTTTACAAATTATTACGCAAAGCAAAACGTTTTGTAGTACTCATTGTTAAGTGTTCTGATAGTGAAAATATCCTAAAAACACTTTGGTGACATATAAATCGGAATACCACACGTTAAACAGAATGCTTCAGATTATCCGGGACACACGGTACCTACACTAGTCTTTAAGCGTCCAATTGACGCATGAATTTTGACCTATATCTTTTGACCTTAAGGTCATAGCTCAAAATAATGTATACAAAAGATGTTTGTCTTCTCAAGACAAACATATTTGGTAATAAAAACAAAAATTAATTTTGGAGTTTGGGGAGAGTAGGTGTGGCCAGTTAGAGTTTCAAAAACCCTTGCATCCATACCGCCTTAAAATCTTCTATCAAATAGTGTATTTAGTTTTTTAAATACCTCGTGGAGATGATAAACAGACATACAGAGATTTCAAAGAAATTATAATAATTATATGATAAACACATCAGGCGCGTTGTCACTTCCGTACATCAGCCAACATTGCTGGAAGTAACAAATTACCTATTATCACCCTATCTATATATGTATTGGAAGAAGCAGCGTATATTGTATACACCTTACATATACCAAAAATTCAAATAAGAAATGGTTCCTTCTTGTTTGATAGTCGTGTTGTAGAGCTTCCCCTTACCGTATATATACAAAATTTACATACATTGAGTGACTCTATGTACTGGAAGTCAGGCCGTCTGTTTAAAATAACGGAAGTCACAGCTTAACATGTATATATATATATATATATATATATATATATATATATTAGCAACTTTGCCGACAGGTATGTAAAGCAGTTACATAGTCGATTCTTCAATAATTATAGCCAACCCAAGTATAAAAATTTCGAATCGCCTGCAGTAAAGTACGCAAGAGGTTGTACAATAGCAAACAAACACTGAGAATCACCCGACAGCTGTTTCGTCCTTTTGGGACTCATCGGGGAGTGAGAGAACTCGAGTGTAAGTTCAATATTGTACAAACGCGCGCTGTCGACTATATACCCTACTGGAGGGATCACAATATTTAAACGATAAGTTTTTCGACATCTAGTGTCGACTCGTGAAAGCGTTCACGTACGTAAATGTTAGCAACTTTGCCGACAGGTATGTAAAGCAGTTACATAGTCGATTCTTCAATAATTATAGCCAACCGAACAGTTGGCAAGTATAAAAATTTCGAATCGCCTGCAGTAAAGTACGCAAGAGGTTGTACAACAGCAAACAAACACAAACAAAAAATCTTTTGGGGTTTAAACACGTGTAATAATTATTAATAATTAAAACGTTTCGCCACCCTAACACGCATGTTTACACGTGAAAGAATAAAGCATTATAATATATATATACAGATGTCAAATATTATTGAAATTATACGTATTTTAAACTTAAAACTTTACGTTTTAACGATGAATTCAAAATTGAAAGGTTGATATTATTCCTCTTTCATTGTAAACGATACCGGCTGGTTTTAACCCGGCATGACTCGGGCTATGAGCATTTCTCTCACACTTGTGCCGAAATTGCCATACTTTTGAACAGGTTTGAGATACTGGAGGAGAGCGCCCTATAGCTGAGTTTATATATCACTTCTACTTATAAATAGAATCTAAGCAACAATTAGTCTTCTTCTGCAGTTTTCAGGGAGATATTGTTTATTACTTCCAGACCGCGTGGGCATTTCTCTCACGGTACGAGTTCTTGCAGTTGGTATTTTTTAGCGTTTCTTTCAACACGTGAACTACAGCGTTGGTGTGTTTTTCTGTTGTTTTTATATAAGTGGTACATTTATTAGCATTTGAACACGTATTACATATTTTGTGTAAGTGAAAATGTCATATCACATAAAACGTTATATTTTTAGTACAATGGCAATGAGTAGAAGTAAGAATATTGTCGAATTAGCCAGACAACAATTTGCAGAATTAAATCCACAACCAACATGGATGGCTCTTTAACCAACCATTAATAACTTACTATATATTTTGGCAGATAATCAAGATAAAGTAGAGAGTGATACTGCCAGTGAACACAGTGACCATAATACAAGTACAGAAAAATCAGATAATGATGATGAAAATGATAATGACACTGTGCCTCAATTTGATGGAGAACATTATTATATTGGTAAAAATAAAACAACTCGCTGGTTGGCTCATCCTCCACGTCCAAACAAACGCATTGTTAGTTATTCAGCCGGCGTCAAATCTATTGCAAAAAATGCAAAGTCAGTAAGGGAATGCTAGGAGCTATATTTTCCTTCTGATATAGTTCAACATATTGTAAATTGTACAAATATTTATTTAGACAAATTACGCCCAAATTATACACGAACTAGAGATTGTCACTCAACACACGAGATAGAAATATACTCTCTTATTGGTCATTATATATGGTGAGTTTTTAACTCGAGACATCAGGAATAACTCGGAAAGAGGGATATTGCGCCCAATTTCAAGGTCAAACTAAGGTCAACTTTTGATTTTTAAGTTATACTTATAGCGAACAGAAATCATAGAAACAACCTTAAATTACCAAAATAAACATGTATTTAATTAAATTTTTTTGTATCAGGGACCATTATTAGCTAATTGTTTACCTATGCAAGCATTTTATATGAGCCAGGTAAAGAAGACTAAAACCAATTGTGTCATGGTCTGCTGAACAATAAAAATAAAACAAAATAATTTAACAATAACAGTTTAAAAATCAATAGAAAAAACACCAATTATGTAGTTCTGTTAAAACTTTTCTAATGCGTTTCATTTAGAGCAATTAAATTTAAATATTTTAAAATTAAGTAGAACTGTGGGATATCATTTTATTTTAGTTAAGTCAATATTTTAAAAACCAAATAATAATATTGTACTAAATTAAAGTAACTAGCAATGTAGAGATAAATTATAATTTTAAAATAAAAAATATTGGAGGAAATAAAATTCATTCATACTTATGTTTAGAAATAACATTCACCAAGCAGCATAGTAACCCCCATGATGGTCGTCATACTCCATTTTAATTTGTTTATCAATTTCAAGAATTTAACATACACTTGAATAAAATGTATTTGCGTCATGGCGACCTTCTCAAAAGAATAACTTAATTTGTTTTGTTTCAAACAAAGGAGACTCCACAATTATAAATAATTACATGTTTTTATTGCAACCGATTTAACGTATAGTTTGCTATTTTTAATGAATCAAAAAACTTATTACTTATTAAACGGTTTCAGTAAGTAACCTTCAAATTGCACACTTTTGAGACGTTGTATTTTTTACTACAAAGCACTTTTGACAAAAATAACATATTTTTGAAACGCATTATAATTTATTAACACATTACCAAGCAAATATTTTATAAGCGAGGTTTTTTGTTCAAAAACACCCCTAAATTAGCCATTTTGTGGTAGGTTATCTCCACCATTAAGTTAATCAAGTAATTATAACCTATTGATATTCTTTGGTTAACCTTTATTTCTACATATTCTGTGTCATAATTAAGCCATAAAATATGATTTTTTGTTTATTTATCCTAAATCTAACAGATGCGTTAAATAACTTAGTATTTATAAATATTATACTTTTTGCCACAATATCCGTTGTTCTATATCGTAAATATCTCAAATACTTCTTAATATTTTACAAATATTCACTTAAAATATTTACTTTATTTTTTGAATTTTGATCAACCATAGTTTGTAAAAAATTATTGCAGTAAGGAAATATTCATTTAAACAATTTATCAACTAAAAATCAATCATTTCAAATAACACTTAGTTTTGCATTACACCCTAACTTAGTTAAGATTGTTTAAAAATATTTTATTATAAAAGCAATTAAAATAAAAGGGAACACATTTAATAACAAACTAACCCTCCACGTTTATATTTAGAATTTTATTGCATATAAAAAAAAATGTTACTTTACGTGTTTCCATTTCACATTTATATATCTGCGTAACTTATACAATTTAAGAAAGTTTTAATTCGGTTGAATTTTATGTGTGTTGCTTTTGAATTTATATTATATTATATTTATAAGTTAAATTATCCGCTAAAAAATAACAATTAATCATTTTTACAGTAATACTTAAATACTATTGTTACAGAATCAATTTTACAATACATCTGATTAAAAGTAGTATAATTACTGAAACTTTTGTACTAAAAATTAAACTAATTGTTAAAACAAAGTAGTTGTTTTATACAATAATATTAAACTATATATGCTTATTTGTTTTAGGTACAGTATAATATAAGATAACTTTGAAGCTATACAATTTAGTGGCAGAATTTAAAGGAATTTACAGGTATATCAGTTTAATTAATATTTGTTTATAATTATTACATCAACTTTTAAACATAATATTGTAAAAGTGGAAAATTAATTATTTTATTATTAATTATTTAATTGTTATGTTATTATATTTTGAACAGTATTTTGAATATATTGTTGAAATTTTCAATACTTTTGATTGTTCAAAATTAAATTAAATTCATAATTGATAAATTATTATTGTTTTGGTTGTCTAATATAAACGTAATAATCTAAGAATTTTTGGTGTAAAACTCAATTCGGCTTTACTATAAACGTTTTAAATCAGAAACTTGGGATACATTTTAATTAATAGTATATATATAATTAACATAAAATATCTTATTACAATTATTGTTGTAAAATTTCTGAATGTGGTTTAACTTTAGCAATTAAATTAAATAAAATTATCATTATATTTAAATATAAGATTTTCAAATTTGGTTTGATCATTAACAATAATTTTAGGATTAGTAGTTTTAATGTAAATAATTTCTAAAATATCTAAAATCTGTTTGTTATTACTGTTAATTTGGAAAGGATGTATTAAGGTTTGATTTTCATGTACACGTCCATTTTTAATAACATGTTGAGCAAAAGTTGATTTAATTGAAGAATGATTATTAGAGTATCTATTTCTATTTTTAATATATCTTAAATGTTCGCATAACCTTATACCTATTAAAACTTTTAGTAGTTTTACCAAAATATACCTTTTATGCACAAGCAAGTAAGTTTGTATATACCACTTGAATTTAAATTATTATAAGAAGATTTTTGTGAAAATATATTAGAAAAAGTTTTTGAAGCTTTAAAAACTAATTTGAATTCAGAAAGTTTATTAATATTCTTTACCAAAGTAACAAATTCTGGAATGTAGGTAATGGATAAAAATCTTTTTGGATCTTCTTTAATAGGAATTAGAGAAGTGAGATATCTTAAATTAATAAATTTAATTTTATTTATTTAATAATTTTAATTTAATTGCTAAAGTTGAACCATATTCAGAAATGTTACAACAATAATTGTAGTTAAGATATTTTATGTTAATTTGATTACAAGTCAATCTAAATAGACCAAGTACCTCTTCTAACAAAACAATTACTACTTATAAATAGTACATTTGACATAAATAAGAAAAGTCCGTTTAAGTTTATAAACTGTCTTTTGACCAATTGTACATTTTCAGTTAATAATGAATTAATTTGACACATAACCTAAAAATTTATTTTATCAAGATAACCTAACAAATTTAACAAAATCGTTTGAAAAAAATAGTACATCGTACACGGCGTCGAAATAGTTATTTGTCCAACAAGTGAAGAAAGCGATTCTTTTTCCCACTCGAGTTCGAGTTGCCTCACGAGAGTAGCGAGTTGCTTCAAGTGTTAGACACAACACTTTTTCCACGACATTCCCCAAAAAACCCTAATGAAAGAAGTAATATTGATTGTATACGTAACTTATTGTTAGAGAATTTAGTCACATATTTGTACGTAAAAGCAAAAGTTGATAATGGGTGGGGTCCCAATAGTCTCGCTACAGTATTCTATAGTATCGGTGTGGTCTCAATCTGTCATAGCGCAGCCGCGTAATTTTAACCAATAAATGCATAGTAGCAATTTTTAAGAGTCGAAATATAAGATATTAAATTAAATAAACCTGATTGAATACTAAATTAAATTGTTTAACTAACAAGTACTAGGCCCATATAGTTCTAATAACACATTCTTACATTTTTTAAAGAGGCATATTTGTAACCCGACATAGTGAGGAAAACAAATTTTCCTTACTATTTGTAGAGAAGAAACGTCTGTTTTCTAAGTATGTCGTGGACAAACTTATTACCTGGCTCGGATGCTTTTTGCCACCTCGGCTAAAACATTGGTGGCGAACGAGTGTCCTTGCCAACAATATACGCTTTCCTCGCTTGGATCATAATATACTATTATAGACTTGTCTTTTCCTATTGTCAGTAGTAGAATTAGTTCGCCAAAAATAGTTGGTTTGATTTAAATCTAAGTAGAACTCGCAATTCAGTCCTTAGCATGCATTTTTTGCGTGTTAAATATTATTTTATCGAAAATTGAGAACATACATTTTGTTTCTTTCTATTTAAACTTCACATTTTTTTTATTTCTGACAATCGGACGACCACACGAGCATTTAGCCTCGATTGAATATATTGCTTTAAAAAAATTAAATCGCAATTTTGCATAAACTAATTGCCCGGCAATTGCAGGGTTTTGCACACGTATTTTCTTATTTCTTATTTTCTGAAAGATTTATGCTACATCTCAAAAATGACCAATCTACAAATTAAAAAACCAAATATTTCACTTTTTCTGATTTTTCTCGGAAATTTATTACCTGATCGAATTAGTGCTCATTTTATTGGTATTTTTATTATCTACAACTTTTCTTTTACACTATTAATGTTGGTTTATTACTTTTCACTCAGGAAAAAAGTTGCGAAAAAAACAAAAAAAAAAAAAAAACACTTTTTTTAAATGCATTTAAATGTTAAATAACAATATAATGACAATTCATTTTCGGTATAAAACCTGAATATAAGGTAATTTATACTATTTACAATTACATGGCATAATATATTTTTTTTTTTTTTTTTTATATAAAAAATTTTTATTTTAATTTTTTTTTTTTTTTTTTTTTTTTTTTTTTTTTTTTTTTAAAAAATTTTTTTTTTTTTTTTTTTTTTTTTTTTTTTTTTTTTTTTTTTTTTTTTTAAAAAAATAAAAAAAAAAATTAAAATATAAAAAAATTTTATATAAGGAGTCATTGGGGTGTATAAGGAAAAACATTCTACTATTATTTTAATTTTTGTAACAAAAATATATCTCTATTACTGTACTAAAATTAAATTGTTCTTAATTTTATTTTAAATTAAATAATGTTGTGGTTTGGTTGTTATTTTTTTTTTTTTAAAAAAAATAAATTTATAATTTTATTTTTGTTAACTGTTCTTGAGATTTTAATTTTTTCAAAAAAATTTAAAGAACACTTCCTAATTTAAAGAGATGTGTGTTAACCATAATAAAGTTAAAGAGATAAAATTTATAAGGGCACACAACTGAAACTCTAGGCTTCCCTCCCATGATTTCATAATTACTTAATTTTATACAGGGTGGTAGAAATGTAATGCTGAATTTAATCAAGTTTAAACCATCATAACTTATTTATTTTTAATAGAACACCCTGTACATTATTGCACAACTCGATGAATAATGTTGTTCTCTTTCGAATGGTATAATGGTTCCCTATACATATCTTCTCTGGTTTTCAAAGTTTTTACTGTTATTCGTGCAGTCAACGGATTTCGCATAATTTCTTGCGAGGATGGCTGTGAAATTTTAGTGGAACTTCAAAACAAGCACCTAATCTGTCACCAGTTTATTGTTGTCAACTTAACACAATCATACAGTGAAGGCTTATTTGAGTCTTATTTATTGCTAAATAATGGAAAATAATGAATAACAGTAAATACTTTGAAAACCAGAGAAGATAGGTATAGGAAACCATTTACCATTCAAAAGAGAACCAAATTATTCATGCAATAATATACAGGGTGTTCCATTAAAATAAATAATTTTTTTTTTTTTTTTTTTTTTTTTTTTTTTTTTTAAGATTAGAAGTGTCAGTGTAAAGTTTGACGTCAAAAAAGTAAACCAGAGTCACGCAATAAATTAAATGAAAAAAGATGTCCACCGAAATTGTGAAAATCGAAAAATTGGAGTATCGAGCCATCATCAAGTACCTGTATTTAAAAGGGTTAAGAGGTAAGCAGATTTACGAAGATATGCTTAATACCCTTGGTGATCAATATCCTTCGTATGCGACCGTCAAAAATTGGAATGCAAGCTTCAAAAGAGGTAAATTTTCCATTGAAGATGATGACCGATCGGGAAGGCCAGTTTCTGTGTCAGTCCCCTTTATCAGACCGTCGAATTGGGCTAAAACGGATATCTGAAGCACTGAATATTTCATACGAACGCGTTCATCATATGGTTCACGTCAATTTGGACATGAGAAAAATTGCTGCAAAATGGATCCCCAAATGTTTGAATGTTGACCAAAAGCGTGCAAGGGTAGAAGCATCGCGTTCGATCTGTGCTCGATTTGAAAACGATGTAAACTTCTTAAACCGAATTGTTACTATGGATGAGACTTGGGTACATTTCTACGATCCAGAAACAAAGCAACAATCGATGGAATGGCGACACTCTGGTTCTCCAAGACCTAAGAAGTTTCGTGTCCAAAAATCTGCTGGAAAAGTTCTTGCTTCAGTTTTTGGGATTGCCATGGAGTAATCATGATTGATTTTTGGATAAGGGTAGAACAATAACTGTTTTTTTTTTTTTTTTTTTTTTTTTTTTTTTTTTTTTTTTTTTTTTTTTTTTTTTTTTTCCTTTTTTTTTTTTTTTTTTTTTTTTGAGATTACTATTCGACATTACTGACCACTCTACGGAAAATATTAAAGAGAAAAGACGGGGAAAGCTATCCAAAGGTGTTTTGTTTTTGCAGGACAACGCCCCTGCACACAAATCTCATGTTGCCATGCAAAAATTCGTGATTTAGGGTTTGAATTACTAGAACACCCCCTTATTCACCCGATTTGGCTCCGTCCGACTATCACCTCTTTCCTCAACTGAAAAAAAAGTTTAAAAGGTCGTACATTTTCTTCCAACAAGGAGGTAATAGAAGCTGTGGAGGTCTGGTTTGCAGAGCAAGAAGAAACATTTTTTTAAAGGTCTAGAGACGTTGCAGGTTTGCTGTAATAAATGTATCCAATTAAGAGGAGAATATGTTGAGTAATAAAATATTTTGACAATGAAATTTTATTTGGTTCTATAGTAGGCTAAGAATTTTTCAATATACCCTCGTAAAGATGTGGGTAAAAATGCAGGATATGATTTAATTTATTCAATTTTATAATTAAAAGTTCGGTTCTTTTGTTTTGCTGTTTGCAATAATATGTTAGAAGACATACTTAATCCATCCGTTTTCCATAATTATACTCTCAAACCTTATAGGCCACGCAACAGAGCATTTTAACTTGACAAAATGAATAGCAGCATAGGACTACTGTCATTATGTCTGAAAACGGTAGCTGATAGTGGGTGCATAGTTTGATACTTTACTTTTTACTTCATATTTTTGTAATTAACGATTCTTTGGGAAAAAATGCAATTTTTCGCGTTCTTTGCGTATAACGTTTAATCTATCCATCCGATTGCAAAACTGTCAATAGACGATTTGTAGAGAATTAAAAGACGAATAAAAACCCAACTTAAACGTCCCGATCGGATAAATTGATTCCGAGAAAATCCAAAAAAATAAAAAAAAATGACGATTTTTCAAAAATTTATAACTTCTTTAATTTTCAATATGTAGCGCTGTTCTTCTGGATTTAAGTGGGTATTAACATGTTCTTTGATGGTGCAAAACCTAGACGATGTTTGATGAATACTTTTGGAGTTAAAGCGGTTTAAAAATTTTAACCCTTTTTTTGCAAATTTGGAAAATATAGATAAAAAACTTGATCGTCTCATTTTGTTTTTTTTTCCAAAAAGATGATTGCGAATGGTCGAAAAATCGACGCAAACTTGCGCTGAAACCGCTCACCGCGCGCGAGTAGTCAAGTAGTAGGAGAAGAGGGGAAAAAAGGGTTAAAAATTAAAAATTGCTATAACTCCGAAAGTATTTATCAAACATTGTCCAGGTTTTCCACCATCAAAGAACATCTTAATATCCACTTAAATCCAGAAGAACAGCGCTACATATTAAAAATTTAAAAAGTTATGTTATTTTGAAAAATAGTCATTTTTTTCAATTTTTTTGGATTTTCTCGAAATCTATTTATCCGATCGGAACGTTTAAGTTTGCATTTTATTTATCTTTTAATTCTCTACAAATCGTCTGTTGACAATTTTGCGATCGGATAGATAGATTAAAAGTTATACGCAAAAAACGCGAAAAATGGATTTTTTTTCCCAAAGAATCGTTAATTACAAAAATATGAAATAAAAAGTGGAGTATCAAACTATGCACCCACTATCAGCTACCGTTTCCAGACATAATGACAGTGGTCCTATGCTGCTATTAATTTTGTCATGAAATACGTACTTTTTGATCTATGTTGCTTGGCCTATTATTGTAAAACTAGAATTTAATACAATTTACTTGTTTCATTTCTACTCTGACAGTTTCAAATTTAGTTATGTATTAAATTAAACGACCAGCTTTATACTTCTAATTGTTATAGAAGCACCTGGAATAACTGAATGAGAACACTACTTAAAAGATTACTTTGACAGCTTATTCTCAGCTTAGCCTTAGAAAATAGAATCACTACTATTATTTAATTGAAAACAATTAACCTAAGTTATTAATTAGACTTTAAATGTAAATAACATTAAAATCAATTAAATTAAAACTTAAGTTCAGATAAGAAAATATTAAATAAGTTAGAAAACTAATAAATACGTTTAATTTTGAAAGCTCTATTAGCAAAATTGAAAAGAATTAATGACACTGTTAAAACTTTCATACAATACACGTTTTCCAAGTTTAAAATTTAATAATTTCCTTTTAACTAATGAATCGTAGCATTAAAGGAATGCAAATTCGTCTTTGTTTCTGGTTTTATTTTCATAAGAAAACTTAATGTTATGGAAATGCTTTTGTATTGAAACAATTGATAATACTACGTTTAAGTTAAAAGTCGTACCTAATAAAAAATTTAAAAATAATAAAATTAAGAGTCTTACAAATACAGGGTTCGTCAGTGAAGCGGGAAAATTTAAAAGTTTTATTATTTGTTTGACGTTTGGGTGAGGGTGCTGAATTTAATGATAAATTGTCAGTCATTTAACGCCATTTAGTAAACATGGCACAGTGGTCAGGTGCTCATCGTTATTTCTGTGTTAAATCGTAAAAATGGTAACTCCGCGACAACCGTGAGAAGGTTATTTTGCAATCGGTTTAGATGGTACCCATCTATTCATGCAATTAAGTTATGGGTAGCAAAGTTTGAAGAAATTGGGTCCACATTACATTTAAATTATAAAGAAGCAGCAAGAAGTGTTAGAACGCTAGAAAACATTGATAGAGTTCGAACTGCCACAACAGAATAGTCGAGACTGGAGCGCTGATAACCTACTTTTCTGTTATCAAGTGTTATTTTAAAAAATAAAATGGCGAGTCTAACTAAACAGAAAACTGTAAAAACATTTAGGTTAAAATAAAAACTTATGTAGTTTTAAATTTTCCAGCTTCACTGACGAACCCTGTATTAATGATCACATAGATGTGTGTCTCTTTTCAAGTGAAAATTGGCTAGGCAATCACTTTAAGCACACAACACTGTCACTCAACCGTATTTAACAAGTATTGACCAAAATATTGATCACGTAGTGTACATAATGTAGTAAAACCCTAAATCTCCTTCAAACTTTCGTATTTAGATTTCAACGTTTCATTGAATGATTGTATTTTGACTATACGTCTTAAAACTTTAGTAATCTATTTAGTCCCTAAGTTTCGGAAACTTCGATTTCATTATGTATTAAAACACGCATCTACTACTTTATGTAAATTATATTACTTGTTAAATTTATATTCTTTTGTCTAAACAAATATTAATGAAACATAATTTTAAACACGTTTGTTTAAAATTGTGTACTCACAGATAAATACACTCTGACATAAGAGTTTTATTTATTAAAGTTATAATTACCTTTTATTTATCATCTTTTGTGTTCTTTTTAAATTGGAAATATGTAATTAATGCTCCAAACTTACTTACCGATTTCAAAACGGGCGCCACTCGACCATAAAAAATGAAAACAATTCGTTGTAAGGTCGAGAACACAACAATTACGGATAATACAAATTCATTCATAAGTAACACTAATTTTAATAAGAAAATAATCATAGAGAAACGCAAATGTTAATTCACAATAACGTAGAATTTAGCGTAAATAAAATAAATGTTAAATGGTAACACTCACAGTTTTTCGAATTAAGATTATCGTGCTATCGTTTTTCTTTGGCTTAATTTCAAAAGTAATAATTATATTAAGCATTCACTAATATTAAATTCATTTTCATTCATATTTTTGTTTGAACTACGCCGTGAGTTTTCGATATAAATTCTAAATACTACAACGTTATCAAAAGGGATATTTAGGTATAATTTAACCACCTCAAGCTCTGCTCAATATGACAACTGCCACGGTATTATATTCAAGGAAATTCATTATTGAAGATAATCATCTTTATTTCATTTTCTTGTTTATTAATTTCATTTGGGATTTGCATTCATAATTTTTCTTAGTTGCTTTGAAAATTTGTCACCGTGTGACTTTGTGACCTTTTAAAAGTCCTTCAACGTTTAGTACCTAATTCAATTGTTGTTGAGCATGCGATTTGTTAACTTTCTTGTAATTAAATCTTTCCGCTCATGTTATACACAGTGGTCCAACGAAAAGTTTGCACCTAGTTTTCACTTTTTTTTTGTAATTGAACGCAAAAAAGCTCGGACACGTCGATTTTGTTTTTGGGGGTACACATTTTAAACGTATTTTTTGACCTGCGCCTTTAACCCTAAAATTTTAAATAGAAAGAAAAGTCACTGATATATCATTTAAAAGAGCACAAAATTGTCTTTCTAATAATACCTTATTTGTTGAATTTTACTAAAACAGTTAATGTGAAAACGGTTTTAAAGACAATTTTGGTATTAATGAAAAATACAAATAAGCTTTAATTTTTACGAGTGAAAACAACTGCCATTATTAGTACGTTCCAATGTTTGTTTTTTTACTAAAACAGTTAATGCAAAAAGGGCTTTAAAGACATTAAGCAAATGGGTCACATTTTCAACATTTGTTAAAGTAACGTTTTAATAAATCAATTTAACGGCTTGTTTACTCTTTTTACAAAGCAAAGTTAAAAATAACAAACATTGAAACGTACTAATGATTGCAGTTGTTTTCACTCGTAACAATTACAGCTTATTTGTATTTTGCATTAATACCAAAATTACCGGCTTAATGCTTTTAAAGCCGTTTTCGCATTAACTCTTTTAATAAAATTCAACAAATAAGGTATCACTAGAAAGACAATTTTGTGCACTTTCAAATGATATATTAATTAACTCCTCTTTCCATTTAAAATTTTAGGGATGTTACTCACCCCCGCTATGGAGTTAAATGCGCAGGTCGAAAAATATATTTAAAATGTGTCCCTCCTCAAAAGCAAAATGACGTATCCAAGCTTTTTTGCGTTCAATTACAAAAAAAAAAGTGAAAAGCTAGGTGCAAACTTTTCGTTGGACCACTGTGTATAAGTATTAGCACTTAAGTATTAAGTTCATTTTTTTATTAAAAGAGAATTTTTTTGTTCGAAATTTTCTCTTTTTTTCTCTTTATTTTCTTATTCAAAACCGTTTATAGTATCGCACATATTTTATCTTTTATGATAAGTGAAATGCGTGTCTAACGACATCTCATGTAATCAGGGATACGTATGAATAGTAACAAACTAAGTAATGCCAACAGATAACTGTAACGACAGTTGAGTGTTATAAATGCAAACCGTTATCTAAGCGATAACTTAAAATGCAATAAACACTCGTGTCGATAAAGCCAAGTATTTCTAAGCAGTAGCATACACGCACGAAAGAACACCTGATGCGCATTTTGCTCTTATTGTGAGCTCTTTAGAGGTGTATACTCAAGTGCGGTATACAACTGTACAAGAAGGCGGTTGGTCTTTTAAACTCTCGTGAAGCAATAAACATAAGTGAAATGTGTGTCTAAAGACATCTCGTGTATTCAGTGACACGTATGAATAGTACTAAACTAAGTAATGCCAACAGAAAACTGTAACGACAGTTGAATGTTATAAATGCAAATTGTTTTCTGAGCGATAACTTAGAATGCAATAAACACTCGTGTTAATAAAGCTGCCGTTACAGTTGTCTGTTGGCATTACTTAATCTTTTATGATGTTTATTGCTGATATAAACTAATTGTCTTTGCGTTTACGTGCAAATGTATAGTATATTTAATTACAAGTCTATTTAATCACTATGGATGAGTAATTTTGTTCATCGTATTGAATCTGATTTTTTCCACGAACATAAAATACAAATCTATTAATTCCTAAGGTACTATCTCTAAACTTTATTCTTGTTTAGCAGGAAATTTGATTGAGCCTTCTAACAGGAGTAAGTGTAGGAATTAGAAGTTCATTCAAACCTAAATCTTTATTTCACCGACGTTTCGTCTACTGTTTGTATGGTTTTTCAAGGCATCTAAAAAAAAGGTAAAGTGAGTTGGGGTAAAAGCGACATAGATTTTATATAGTGTCATTTGAAAAATATATTCCAAATTAACTTAAAAGTCGATGTTTCAAAAATTATATCCAGGCCGGACTATTTACTATACCAATATCCCACTAAATTACAGTCTTAAAAAAAGAAATGAAATTCATGGTTTCTGACATTTATGTTTTAATGCTGTCAGTATATCAAAATTAAAAAAAAAATGGGTAAATTTAATTAATTAATTTTATATTATTAATGTGTGGTAGTATAAACTTAATATGGGGCAATAAAAATGTAATGTTTAACCATTCTTAACATTTTTGTTTTTGTCTGAAATAAATACCAAATTTTAAAATTTACAAACTTTTTTGTATAAGGAAACCAATTTAAACAAATGTAGGCAAACGAAAAATTGTTAAAATAGTAGATTATATCATTAAGAGTAGAAGTAGGTTTCTCCCAGTTGCCGGCCTCGACTGGCGTCTCGTCAGTCAATCATCTGGCTCACGCTTTTGTTTTGCTACATGCGTTGCGTTTCGTTTTGACAATGAATGGGAAATGGGAATGTAATGCACATGAACATTTGCGGTTCGTGTGCACCGTAGGGTAATCGTTTAGTAATATTGGTTAATAATTTCATTATTTCGTTTTTTTTGAGTCATTTTTATTAGATAATTCAATTATTAAATAGTAAGTGTCAATACTGATAAATAGTGATTTTAGATTCTATAAATCCACTCAATAAACGTATATTTTGACTTGGTCGAGCCGACCATGGATATTTCAACTCCTAGGATTTGAAGTATTTCAACTACAACTAGAAAAAAACAGTCACTTCAACGGTTTCTTTAGAGATACATAAAGTCAACATTTTCGACTGCTTAAAGATAAAAACATTTTTAGTTTGTTTCTTAAAAGGTTTTGTGACAAAATCATAATAAGTACTTGAGTAACATTAAAAATTAACAGTTATGAAATAAGAATAGACTCTTAATTAAGTAGGTAAGTACATTATTTTAAATACCCTTAGACAGGTACGTACTTACATTATCAAATCAAAATTAAAAATCTACTTATTCAGATTTGAAAAACTAAATTATGGGAATTAACACATCATATAATATAATAAACTGTTGAAGGCAACAAATAAGTGTAAGTAAGGTAAGTAAAATTTATTTAGAAATAAAGAAGCCATCGATATAAAAATTAAAAATTAAACCACGTCGATCATTTTTGGGGTCACTTACAACTCTAACAACGTCTTTTTCCATAACCGTGTCAATATCATCTAAAGAGGGTCAAAAAAATAAGTGTTTTTTCTTTCTTGCAAATTTTACTACTCACCCATCCTAGCTCTTTCCAAAACTTGGCCAACAAACTGCTTGATAGCTCTCTTAATAGGATATTGTACAATTACACACCTTCTTTGACTAATTGAAATTTTGATGAGAATGGGATCGTTAATTTCTAGATGTTCCTGTGTAATTTGTTGCCAACATTCCTTTTCCTCTTAGTCGTCCGATTCTTAGAAACTAAGTGATTCGTCATCACTAGAACTAGAAAGTTCAATGTCTTTCTTTGACTTAGAAAGTGTTTTCTTATTTGGTCTAGAGTTTCCATTTTTGGTATGTTTCTTTTATTTAATTTTTCTAAGACTTCCTCACTTGTAATAACCTCTGCTTCTGATACCACCTTACGCTTTGTAGTTTTTTCTGGTAAGAAATAATTTAGTAAATATTTAAAAATTATGTATCTGCTCTGTTTGACAAAGTTCGATACAAAATTTCCTCATCAGGGTTTTCAAACTTAAGTCGGCACTATTGCCAACTTTGTTATTATTAGAGCTACAGGGTCGGTTAAATGGGCAAACTAGTAGCATTTGATTCCCTCATCACTATGGTAAATACAGAATAAAAATCGAACATCGCGTTTGCCAGTTATGTCAAATTGTTCCATTTTTTCAAATGGGACACCCTGTATACAATATTCTCAATTAATAGGAAATTGAATACTAAATACAAACTGTCGTATTATTTTTTATCCTAAAGTCAAAAATGACAGAGTTCGTAGTACGAAATTAGTTGGAAGTTGTTAACAACATGTTAAGAAAAGCTTGCCAACACCGTTAAATCACAACAAGGAGGCAGACCCCAACGTTTTGGTCCTACGAGCCGAATGATATTAGAAGAAAAAGTCTCTCAGAAAATCGTAAGTTAAAATTTATACATTTTTATCAATTAACCAAATGCATGTTTGGGATACCAAAATTCCTTTGGTTGGGTTGAAAACTATTTCGGTTGTAAACGTTACCCTTTTATCTAAATATATTTATCGTATATTGCACGTGTTATCGCATACCGGAATATTTGTTGCATTATTAAATCGTAACGTCAATTAATCGAATCTGCTTATATCAAAAAATTATTGTTGTCAATAATGGATGAGCAGCTAAAGTCGCTTAAACTTAAACGTAAAACTTTGAAATCCAATTTAACACGATTCAAAACTAAGTTCGCTAATGATCAGAAATATTTATTTGAATGAGAAGCTAGATTAAATAAAATAAAACCATTGTTGTTTGTTTACTAACGAACAATGCGACTGCAAAACATATTTAAACAACACATACCTGATAAAAAGAAAATTTAGAGTATCGTTACCAAAACGCCAAAATTTTGAAAAAATTAGGAGAATCTTACAAAACCGCAAAGAAACGTTTTTAGTTATTGAACGTCATTGAATGACGTGTTAAAGGTGGGACCTACTATACAATCTGACATGTTTTCGACATTTTTAGCTTTTGGCAGTACAACTATGTATTAACCGGAGATATATGTAAAATATACAGTCCAAATACAACGTAGTAGAATCTGATCAAAATTTACATCGAATATTATGGCGCTATAATGACAATGACGAACTAAAGCATTTACAATTGACCACTGTAAACCTACGGCACTTCCAGTGCTTCCTTCCTAGCAACACGATGTTTAAGGCAGCTTGCAATAGAAAATCACAAAAAATATACTGTAGAAAGTCAGAAAAATTAAAATAGCTTTTATATGGACGACTTTTAGGCGGCGTGGATAGCATTCATGAACTACTCTAAGTTAGGAACAATTTAGAAAAAATTCTTAAAAAGCAGGATTTAAACTGCGAAATTTGATTCATACAATATAACCTTATTAATAAACATCCCTGTAAATAATACCGAGGACGACAATTTTTTAATTAATGATAGTCACGATATTAGTAAAACATTGGAAATATTTTTGGAGCAAAACACGGATATATTTTATTATACAGGGTGGTTACTCTTTATATTGAACAGTATTGCCATCTTGAAAACCATAATTATTACAGTATTGGTTAAATGGGACAAAAGTTGTATATAACAGGGACCAACAAAATTTTGGAGATAAATCTTTAATAACTCTTACCGTTTACGATTTATACATGGAAAACCAAAATATAAGAATTTATAAATGTCGTTGTATCTCCTTTATTTTAAAAGATATTAAAAATTGTATTTACATTTTTTAATTTAAATTATACATACTGTTCTGCAATAGTTTCCAATTTGTCATACAAGGTTTCGTATGTTTAGGAAAAACCTTCAACATTTTTTTTAAATACTGACCTGGTTTTTTTTCTACATTAAATTAATTTCAATACCACCATACATACACTCCTAAAATCATTTTTTGATTGCCCGCCGTTTTGTCACATTTCTATTCATCACTAAATGAACATTTCAGCTGAAGCCGTACCTGTTTGTTATTTGAAGACCGGTTGTTAAGCAGTAGTGCTTATCAAGAAGAAAGATGGTTATTATTATACACAAATTATTATTATGGTATAACTTTGATACAAGAAATACATTTACAAAAATTGTTCAAAATGGCCACTGTTTTTTCAACACAAAGTCGTGTTCTTTCACACATATGCTCTGTTGCCCTAGCAATCATGTCTGGATCTATTCCCTCGAAAGCTTCGATAATTTTAGCCCTTAGTTCATTAATGTTTTGAAACCCGTTATTATAAATTTTATTTTTAGGTAACCCCACAAAAAGTAATCGACGGGGTTTAGGCAGGGTGAGCGTGGTGGCCACCTTCGGTTTTTGTTCCGATCCACTTACCCCCAAATTGACGGTTTAAATAATTTTAAATCCTGTTAGCATTGTGGGCCCATAACCATCTTGCATAAACCATGTCATTTGTCGTCGAACCAATAATGGCATTTTATCTAACACTTCTTCTAATAGATTAATGATTTATCAGCATTTAAATTTCCATCTATAAGTTTGAGTAAGATGAGGGTTGGTAGTTGCGTAATACTGTATATTTTTTTTATTAAATACTCCACAATTTGTGAATGTGCTTTCATCTGTCCACAGAATATTTTTATGAAACGACCTATTGGTATTGAACTCACGTCTAAACCAGTTACAAAATGTCAGTCTACGGGCAGGATCACCTCTGTGTAAGGTCTGGGCTAGTTGGTATTTGTAATCATGATATTTGTACTTTTCAATATCTTTTTAACCCCTGCTCTGGATATCCCACATTGTGTTGCAATATTTTTGTCGAATTTTCTGCATTTTCGTGTACTAATGCTGACACATTTATGTCGTTTACTGTCTTCTTTGATGTGCCCTATTTAATTTAAACACACTACCTGTTTCAGCTACATTTGTAGATATATATATATAGTATTTCTTGTTGACGATTATCTATTTGGATGCAAATTTGCGTATGTCTGCATAGTTACATCAACATTCCTATTATTTTTTATAAAAACATCGTTACATATCTCGTTTTTCTTCTACAGAATATCGAGACCATAATGTAATAGTTATTATTTAAGAATGACTTTAACTAAACACTTCAAAAACTCTGGAAACTGCCAAAATAAGTGACATTTATAAAAACTATTTGAATTTCACGGCACTCTTGATGACAAAAAATAAAGTAGTCGAACCTTACATTGGAAATAATAAATAAAAATTTAAAATTTCTGCAGTCTTATTATTTCTTACATGCCGTTTTTTTTTTAATATTGTGTTATTTACCTTCTTGTTAGTTTAAATATTAATTACAACAAAGTAGGTAAACCCAACGAAATGGATCTGTAAGGACATTATTTAATACCTAATTGATCAATGAAAATAATATTTGTACTAAAGAAATAGCATTGACAGATAGACGAATAGATACTACAATTTTAGCATTGTTTACCTTTCTTTCCTACACAACGTATTATAAGCACATTTACAAATTTTAGTTGACCGTTAAAATCGATCTCAAACATTATAAATATTTATACCTAAAATGAGAATCCCATAAATCTAAATTGGAGGTTCTTATACATAATTAAATTAAGAGAATGGTTTAGAAAACCACTTAAAAACAAGAACGACGGTTTTTAAGTTTTATAGTTTAATAAATAGAAATACTGATAACTTTATTTTAAAACTTCTCAGTTTATGCATCATAACTACAGTTAAATTGTCATAAAATCATGTACCAATTTTATTGTGTGGAATTTAATAATTCCTAATAACGACTTTAGTAAATTTAATGGGAAACAAAAAATCAAAGTAGCAAATACAGTATCCGCCAAAATAAACAGTACCGAAAATAAAAATAAATATGAACAAAAATAATCCTCTACCAAAAACTTTTTCTTCCATTGTTAGAACCATTTTAAATCAAACTTAACTGCAGCGTACTATTAATATATCAACTAATGACAATTAAGTCAAATCCATATTACAACTCCACAGCACTTTCTGTTTCGGTACTGTTTATTTTGGCGGATACCGTAGTATGAAGCAATTACCTATAATTTTTTGCCTGAATTGCTATAGTGCACTAAAATTTGTTTAACCGATGGTAAATCATCGGATAGGAAACGTCTAAACTGTCAAATTCTTATTTCTTTTAAACGTCATTAGAAAGTATTTGTACATGGCTCAAATCTGAATTGGAAACATCCTTTGTAACTGTCCTCCAAATTAGGTCTATTCAAAAATTGCAAAAACTCAATTCTTACATTCCAGTTGCACAAATTTACATTTTTTTTAACAGTGGCAAGTCATGTGACAGACATCCACAAATGTAAAATATAGTGTTTCATTTAATTTAAATAGTAAAGCTTTGGTTGACTTCAGGAGTAATCTTAAGTGCTATGAAGGTGAAAATATTTTAGAAACACAAACTTTATGTTATAATCGGTGAAGATAACTAATCAATATCGACATATACCGGAAGGCGATCACCAGTAACAATAAGAAGAAACGTGATCGCGTATTATTCTATATACTATACTTTAAATTTTATTATTTTGTTTTTATTTACTTTATAATAAATATTTCTTTGTGAATTTATTTTATAACAAATTCAGAAGTGGGATATTACCCTAAGTACGTGCCAAGTAAAAAAATCAAAACTCAGGCGATTAGACGACTGTACATCGTCATCCTCTAGTTCATCTCATTCAGCCACTAACAGATACCAACAAAACTTAAATTTAGACTCTGAAAAGAAAACTTCTTGCTACTACAGGAAAAACTTGACAGATTTTCTTTGGGGCTGAAAGTAATAATCAACGAAGCATTAGTTCCGGAATTTGATCCGGGCAATGACAATCAGAACGCAACGGGTTGAACGACAAAAATTGATAAATTGGTATCTTTTTACGGTTGGGATCAATAAATGATTACAAAGCTCGCCGTCAATTGGCTAAGAGGCATGGTACAATTCTTTATCAATTCCAACTTTAAAATGGCGCCAAATTAAACGATTAATTATTGCTAATTTTCCCACCCCAATTCAATTTGGTCGCCATTTATCGGAAGCTGCTAATTATATTCCTCAATTAAACCAAAATCTTGGCAACTAGTTACGAAAAAGTTGCTAAATTAAATAAACTGCAACTAGAAATCTCGGAAGAATGCATGATCGACAGTATCATTGTATCATTGAAGGTATTTATGACGACAGCTTAAAATTATCTTTGCGGCTGCCTTTACAACGGTCGGTGATATCGCCGATTCAAATCACAATGTGGCCGACTCCGCGTCCAATAACCGAGACATGATGTTTTAAAAGAACAAAAATAACAAATACGAATGCTTACACAATTCCAAGTACGACAATACAAATAATCAGCTGAATCATTCTAAATACCCAACTTGTTTTAACTGTCGTGGTAATCATTTTGTTCGTGATTGTGGCAAACCACTAACTGAATGAAAACAATGCCATAAATTGGGGCACAGTAAAAATAACTGCACATTGCGCAATACATTTACTAATGAAACTGACGTCTGGTCTAATCTAAAGGAAAAAAAAAATTATATAAAACTGGCTATCGTAAATAATACAAAACTCAAAGCTAATACTGGGAGCGGACAAAAGTTGCTGAGGTCATCCGTCACACGGAAATTAAAACTAATAACTAATACCAACAATATAGAAACTCTCAGATGTTTTATGGGAAATACTGTCATCAGATCAGATCAGATGCGTCATGATCTAATCATAGGCACAGATTTCTTAAACCAACCTCATATTATGTTGCTAAAGGCTGCAAATCATGTAGCTTTGCAAAAATGCCCGAATTCTTTTAGATCTTCAATTTGTCTTAAAAATTTTATAACAAAGATTTAAAACCCCCCCCCCCCCCCCCCCCCCTTTTTTTCCTTTACAAAAAATAAACAAAAACAACATAATATTTCATTAAATTATAATTCAAGTAATTCCTGTTTCCTTCTTCAACCTGCCTATCCCCTCTCTTTTCTAAACTTTCAGTATTTTCTTTTCTCTCCTCCATCCCTTCCTCCTCTCCAACACTTCCCTCATCCATTGTTATCCTTCCCTTTCTCTCCTAGTAGTAACTTCCATTCCTTTTCCTCATGTCTTGTTTCCCTGCATCCCTCTTTTTTATATGTATTATATTTTCCTATTCATCCCTTAATAATAACCTGCAATTCTTCCTTATCACTCATCCAATATTTATTTTCCTTTTCTTCTATTACCGACTTCATGATTCATTCTTTTCCTTCTTGTTATGTACCTTGATGTCTTGTCTGTCATTATTTTTATGTATTTTTCTGTTATATTTTCCTTTCTTTTATTTTTTTGTCCCTTCCTGCTTCTGAGTATCTTTTAATCTCTTGCAATTATTTCCTCTTCCATCTTCTTCACCCCCTCTCTCTTAATTCTCTATCTCGCCTCCTCAAGTATCCCACTCTTTCATAATATTTTCTTTCTTCTCTTCTGCCCTATATTCTACCTTTCTGTGCCTCTGTGATCCCTTTCCAAACTTCATAAGGTATTTTATTTTTCTTCCTGCTTTTCTCTATATCTTTACTCAAATATCCTTTCCCCTTAACCCCTATACTTTGTCCTACTATTCTATTTCCTTTTATTTTCATCTCTTTATATGGTCTCCATTCCTTTGTTATCATATCTGATGTTGTAACCCAAGTATCTATATTTGTCTATTCTCTCTACCTCCCCACCACCATTTCTTTCTCCTTTCGTCTTCCTTTTTCTAAATTCAATAATTTTGTTTTCCTGACATTTGCTGCTAGTTTTTTATTTTCTAGTATTTTTATAAATTTAATCCAATCTCTTATCTCTTTCTTCATTTCAACACATAAGCTTAAACCCATATCTTTTTTCTGATTACTGTTCCTCCTACTTGATTTTTTTCCCCATTTCTCCTCAAGATCACTAATGTAAATCGAGAATAAGGCAGATTGGGCTTAGTGGACATCCCTGTTTTAGTTCTTTTTCCGTCCTAAATTCTCTACCTAGCTTCCTCCCCACCCTATGTCTACACCTGTTTCTTCGTATAGTTCCTCTATTGCATTTTTATATCTCTGTTTATTCTCACTCTACCCATCCTTTCCATAATCCTCTTCCACATTATCAAATGCCGCTTTAATGTTTAGAAATATTGTGTACATCTTTTTCTCCTTTCTTTGCTAACTCTTTATTAATTATGTGCTTTAATATGTATATATTGTCTATCGTTCCTCTCCTTCCTAAACTTGCATACATCTTTTCTATTTTTTCCAATTTTTTCTAACTATTTTCCGCATATATCTATAGCCCGCATTCATTATACTCACTCTTCTATAGTTGTTCGCTTTCTTCCTATCTCCCCTTGTAAATTGGGTATATTATTGCCTCTTCCATTTTTCTGGAAACCTTCTCCTTTCCATATTCTTTTCGAATACTTCTCTTACTTTTTTCTCTCTCATTCCTTCTCCGATGTACCTCCATTGTTCTCCTTTGTATTCCATCCGTCCCTCTGCTTTTCCATTTTTACTTTATTTATTGCTCTCTCTCCATTTCTTCTTTTCCTATTCCACTCTCTCTCTGTGTCTTATCCTTTTTTTTTTTCCAACTTCATTTCTTGCTGTTTTTTCAATCTCCTACTAACTTCTTACAAGCAATACGTAACTGAATCAAGCACAACAT
>JALBCR010004656.1:0-39264 GCA_030710515.1 Abscondita cerata | reverse complement strand
GGAAGTTACGTATTGCTATTCGTCAGAAAATGGAAGAGAAGTGAATAAATCTTTACGAGAATTCGTATCAAACAAATAGGAGAGTTGAGCAAATTGGAAACCTGCTTGTAATGGAAAGTTCTCGGTAAAAAATCGTTTCAATATTTACTAAAACTACTGTTACAGATCGTATATAGTACCAACTTTCAAAAATTACTTAGTGATCGCTAAATTCAAACGCACGTGAATCATTTTGAACACGATGTATTTTGAATTATAATATTGTGTTTCACAGTCTTGACATACCGCTGCTTAAAGTTTACTAAATTATTAAAACAAGTTGTAGTAATGTATATAGATTTTATCATTGTTTACATATGCTTTTATTTGTTAATCGCCATTTTAAGTTCATTGATTGTGAACAAGAATTTACTTATTAAAACAGATTAGTTTGGACAACAACTGCGTATGGAGATTTGAGATTTGTTAATACGAAATATCTTCCTCTTAGTGTCGGATGGACATTGCTCTCCCATAATCGTCTTTGGTTTGAAGACGCTTGTGATCGGTGGACACCCTCTTGGGCAATACGAATATGGAAGCCCTTTAAAATTATCATTATAAACTGATTCGGTCATTATATCCATTGCACGGAAATGCGAACATCCAACTGCAAAAGAAATTCGATAAATCATTTGTGTTTTATGCTGTTATCGTACGTACCTGCCATAATCGGCAAATTCAATAATTCACTAATGTCAATGTTGGGAATTAGCAACCTGGTTGTACAGTACCACAGTTGACAAAGAAATCAATATGTCCGCATTGATCAAAATATCCAAAACGTGTCCATTAGTATGTATCACTTGTACGTTGTTGGCGTCATTTGAGTCTAATCGTCTTTCTATGGGAGCGTCCTCATACAAAGGACCAGCAGGATCTAAACCTGTGATTTTTCCAATTTTTTGATTCGTATAAGTTTGGACGTATTGTCCGATATATCCTGCCATTTGTCCTCCTAAAGAGTGTCCTACCAAATGCACATTTTGCAAATTAACACCAGTTTGTTTACTAGTAATCTCTATAAATTTAGCAACAATATTGGCCAACTTTCGGCAATTTGCAGACTGCTCTTGTGTACAGGTCCCAAGCAACATTTTTCCAACTTACAATGACCACGTTAGCATCAAAACCGATCTAAATATGCGTTTTTAAGTTCTTGCATCCCATAACCGTTTTCTGCTTGAATCCATCCGTGAATGATGAAAATCAATTTTGTATGGAGTGACTGGTCCTGGTTGGGTGGATCTAATGCGTAAGGATCTTGTTTGTTGTTACGTGTGTACAACAACAAAGTCGATGTCGGATGGATTAGGCTGTGTGCACGTTAAACTTTGGGTTAATTTTTCTCCCTTTAGAAGGATCATAAACTCTTGAAACATATCTGATGGCAAATCGGCTAAAGTGATTCTATCAAACTGAAATTGATTCAATCGTCCCCTAAAATAAAATTTTAATTTATGAAGATACAATTCAATACACACCTGTCACTGTTAGCGCAAAAAAATTAGCGAAATTATTGCCACCTTCATTATGAAACTGTTGCTGCAAAATGCGAGTACGGTTTCAATAATAAATTAAGCATTTAATATAAGCTTCTATTATTTATATGATTTAAATATGTATTGTAAGCATGCACGGAGGACGGAGGTTATCGATTTTCCAAAAAACTGCTATACTTGACATATTAAAGAACTGCTGCCTAATGTGTTTTTTGAAAAAATTAGAAAGACGATAATTTTATATTATCGGTAGTCGTGAAGTATAACTTTTCTATCGTTATTATTTAAAAATATACACACGCTCGTCTTGATAAGCTCCTAAAACCTTGAAAATTGAAGGTATCATGATGTTTGATAAATTTCTATGGAGGTTAGAATAAAGTACGGTAGTGGTAGTTTTTGTTATTTTAATGTGAGATTGAGAAAATTGTTTTAAATTTCTATCATGTGTTTCATCATTTTACAATCATCAAAATTATTTTAGTTTGCCCTACTGAAATTGTAATAATAAGTCCATTCCTTTGACTCAACCCGATGACGTCATGTATGTACTAAATCATGAAATGACTGCCGTTTGTAATTAAAACATAAATATGGACACTGATACCAACCATTCGTTATTTACTTACTTGTTCATTGAGGTTACGTATGGTAATTTTGGTCTTTTATTTACAAATGACATTAACATCCCATCATTTGACATTTACATTAAGTTGGTATCGAAAATTTGTTCGTACGTACAAGGAAAGGAAATTTATCGCGTTGATACAGTGAATTTTGCGACACCTAGTGTTGATTCGTGTTAACGATCACGTACGTAAATGCCATTAAGCAACTTTGCCGACAGATGTTACCCTTGTTAGTTACTTGAGTTAATAAGAGACATATAAAACGACAACTTTTGAAATAATACGTTAGATAATGATGTATATGTTATATGTAATATTAAAAGATGATAGCCATACTTATAAGTGTGTCCTTTATTCATCAATCAAGGGATAAATAAAACGAATGAACTATACTATACTTTGTATTTGTATTTATAAACTAACTTGTTTGGTTTACTAGTATTTAAGAATATGTTTGAGGACAGCTTACAAATAAACATTATGTCAAAACACCGAATAAATAATAAAACTTACTTGGCAAGGTTTCTCTCCAAATTATAAATGAATTGATATTCTGTGATTACTATAAGTAATTAGTAAAATTATTCAATAAAGTTTTATTTCAAATGTCTACGTTTAAGCAAAATAGATCAAGTATGATTATATTAGCTGGTAAGAATACCACCTTATTTCAAATTAGAAAATAATATGCTTCTATGTTAGATCCATTCTTCAGTACCTTCAACAATAAGCAATAAAGGAAAGGATGTCTTTGAGGTGATTTGAGTAATCGCCACCTAGTAAGTATTACCTTGTAATGTTTTGTGGTTGGTAATGTTACCTCCCAGATCGACACATGTTCGAACGTATGGTAAGCCATTTTTCATTGTCCTACAGCTACGTCATTTATGATTGTGCTCAGAGACACATTTCCTTCAAATTTTTAACGGAGAAATATCTGTACTACATTATTTTGTTGAGGAAAGACGAAACAACAAAATATTGTGACATTGATAACTTTTCTCGGGAAAAAAATTTTACATAAGATAAGTTACCAGTTATTTACACTTGATGGTTCTGAATCATTCAATCGGGACAAATTGAAAACATCATGAACCTTTTTCATGAAAAATTATGCGCTTTTTGGTTGACTTTGATAAGCACTTATAATTTTTTTTTCTTTGACAATTTTTTATGTGTGTGAGGGTGTGTGGTGTGTGAGGGTGTGCAGGTGTGTGAGTGTGTGTGTAATGTCACTCCCACTATTATCTGACGTCGAAACATCTTCCGGAAAATGTGATCTTTTGGGATACATTGATAATACCTGCATCGATTCGTATTGGCAGAGTATTTGCTTCGAGGTTTAGGAAAACTATCAAAAAATTGGTGGATTCTCATGAATAACATACCCACGTGAAGTTACCTACACTTTTAGCCACACTAATTATTTTGTATATATGGACGAATAAATACATTTTAGTTGATTTTAAACCAAAATTACAATATCGGTATATAATGTAAATATCATTACAATACGTTATGAGTAGTAAAAGCTACCTGGGCGTCGTAATTGCGAACTTCGCTTGCGGGACCGTGTGGGCATCTTTTTGATAGCAAATTTGACATCGTTTGTCAAATTTTTTTACGTGCAATTTTTTAATACATAGAATAAACAATTACAAAACAATATATTAAAAAATTAAATGCTGTTATTTTTTAAAAAAAGTTACTAGACCGAGAAGTTATATCCGAGCGACGTAATCGCGAGCATCTCTTTGATGGCAAATTTGACATCCTTTGTCACATTTTTTGTTGCGTGCAAATTTTTTTATACATAGAATGAACAATTACAAACAACATATTAAAAACTAAAATGCTGTTATTTTTTTTAAAAAGTTACAAGACCGAGAAGTTACACCCGAGCGACGTAATCGCAAGCTTTGGTGGAAAATTTGACATCGTTTGTCACATTTTTTTTGCGCAAATTTTGTTATACATAGAATGAACAATTACAAACGACATATTAAAAACTAAGCTGCTGTTATTTTTTAAAAAGTTACTAGACCGAGAAGTTATATCCGAGCGACGTAATCGCGAGCTCTCTTTGATGGCAAATTTGACATTGTTTGTCACATTTTTTTTACGTGCAAATTTTTTTATACATAGAATGAACAATTACAAACAACATATTAAAAACTAAAATGTTGTTATTTTTTTTAAAAAGTTACAAGACCGAGAAGTTACACCCGAGCTGTGTAATCGCGAGCTTTCTGTGATGGCAAATTTGACATCGTTTGTCACATTTCTTTTGTGCAAAGTTGCTTATACAACTAATTTAATAATATACTATGTTTACTAAGTAGCCATTGTAATAATAGTAAGCGAACAGTCGCTTTGAATTCTGAAGTAAAATTTCATTCACCACTTTTTTATTTTTTTGAACATTTATAGATTAAAACAAAATTTTCGCGAACAACTCTACATCGTTCTGATATTAGCAAACGTGTAAAAATATTGAAAGTGTGCGATATAAAACATTTTGCACAAAATATAAAATAAATATCTAACAGCGTCGCAACTTAAAAATTTTGATAGAAAAAAACTGATATGTTGTAGAAAAAATCAATATTTAAGAAATAAGTAATTTTCAACTCGAAGGAATTTGTAAAATTGAATTATAAATTTCAGTAACGGCCAACGATTATTAAATGTATGTTACTGGTAAGCCGTTATACGTTATACGAACGTTTTAGAGAAAAATAGTTCTAACCAAAGTTATAGACAACAAAATTTCCAACAAATATTGTGATGCTAATATGAGTGATAACATTTCAGTAATATGTTTAATTTGTTAGAAATATATAGCTCTGCATGCGTTAATCTTAGCTAATAGCGACACAAAATACTGTTAAAACATTAGTGTCACGTGATTGTTATTGCCATCAAAGAGATGTTCGCGATTACGTCGCTCGGGTGTAACTTCGGTCTTGTAATAAAAAAAAAATAACAGCATTTTAGTTTTTAATATATTGTTTGTTATTGTTCATTCTATGTATACAAAATTTGCACGTAAAAAATGTGACAAACGATGTCAAATTTGTCATCAAAGAGATGCTCGCGATTACGTCGCTCGGATATAACTTCTCACTCTAGTATCTTTTTTAAAAATAACAGCATTTTATTTTTTTAATATGTTGTTTGTAATTGTTATTCTATGCATTAAAAAAATTATTAAGCAAAAATTTGACAAACGATGTCAAATTTGCTATCAAAAGGTGCCCACACGGTCCCGCAAGCGAAGTTCGCAATTATGACGCCCAGATTAGCTTTTTCTTCTCATAATGTATCGTAATGATATTTAGATTATATACCGATGTAGTAATTTTGGTTTAAAATCAATTAAAATGCATTTATTCGTCTATATATACAAAATAATTTGTGTGGCTAAAGTGTGGGTAACTTCACGTGGGTGAATAACATGTATGTTCTGTTGACAATTAAGTACAAATAATGAGCAATAAGAAGTAGCATTTAACTATTAGATTAATAAAAACTTGTCAAATATAATCCTCAGCGGATCTGATTAAGCACAACTTAAATGTTAACAATAAACTGAATTTTGTGCTTGGCTTAACATGGTACCTATTTCGTTGAATTGCTCTTAATTAGGAATTTTAATGTCATTGCTTCAGTATAGTTTTGATTCACAGGATTATTTATTTAAATCTCGTTAAGGTAGAATTGCTCTCTGCAAAAATACCAATAGAATTATGTGTCACCAATGCTTGATTCTATAACGCATATCTATTGTAGTAATTAGAAATCTAAATAAACTAACAACTATAGGCTGATTTAATTTTACAATTTATAACAGGTATTTATTGCAAACAATTATTTGTCAATAACAAAATAAAGGCAAACAAGGTTATTTATTTTGTAACCGAATTAATGGATTCTTCTAAAATTTATTCGGCATTATATGATATAAGAGCGAATGGGGTTTCTGTGTTTATAGGAACGAAATAGTTTCCTTTGGTGGTGCTAGGACATTTTTCTCCCATTATCGGTTTGTCACTACTCAATATATTCAAAATTGGAGGACACATTGGTAATGGACAACCCTTGCAAGGTATACCTCTAAAATTATTTGTTCTTACAGCTTCGGCCATATAGTCCAAACTCATTAAATGATGACAGGCGACTGAAAAGCACTTTTTAGTAGTACCTAAGTGGATTATTTGTTACGACTTACCAACTGATACAGGTAGGTCGATAATTCCGTTGAGACTTAATTCAAATGGTTTACAAAACTGTACGCTTCCACAATTAACGTAAAAATCGGTGTGTCCAACGCTAGTAAGGTATCCAAATATTCCTCCATTTGTGTGATAACATCGACGAATTTTGCATCACCTGGATTTAATCTCTCAGAGAAGGGTCTTCCAAAAATAACGGTCCAGCAGGATCTAGCCCAGTTACTCTGCCGACATTTGTTTACATTGAGTTTGTACGGTTTGTCCAGTGAGTCCTGCCATTTGGGCCCCAAAGAATGTCCTACTAAGTGAATATTTTCTTAGTTGTAAGATTTATGCTGACTGAGGCGACATAAGAAATCTGCGGACTAAATTTCTGTAATGGTACCATGCAAACAGCAGTGGTGTATAATCCCCAAGCGTGTTTTTTCCCAATGAACTATGATGACGTTACAATCATATCTTTCCAAATACGTTTTTTAACTCTTGAAAACCATAGCCTTGTACGCCAGCAAGATATCCATGCATTAGAACAATAACTTTCTTGCTTGTATCTATTTGCGTTGAATTAAAGTAGTCTAATCTTACGGGATCTTTGAATGGTGTTTCTTGTGTAGTGGAAGAGCTTGATATCGTTGGGATATGGTTCGGAGTATCACCTCCAAACTTTAAACCCTCTTTTCGTTAAAAAGTAAGGATTTCGCCCACCACACCTCGATCCAGATCTGACAGTTTAGGATCATCAATGATCATTGATTGGCAATCTACCAACAAATGGATTATAAAATACTACAAGTAATAAATTATCTGCACTCAACTCGCCGACACCAACGCGAGGAGGTAAATTACGCTCGGAACCTTCATCTGCCTGAGAATTTGATGAATAACTCAGCGATTTAAATACAAACGAAATTTGATAAGAATTAAAAAATTAAGCACGCTTTAATAGATTGAAATTTTTAATGTAAATAGAACATCAGTTGCAGTATTACTGCTTCCCGCGTTTATTATTGATATCGTTGTTTTATATAGTTTCACGTCAACTTTGGAACAAACACATAGTTTTATATGAGTTTATCAAGCGGTCATTTGAAATATCATAAATGAAAACTTACACAAACACGACATTCATTCAATTTCGTTGCCAGTCACTTATTAACTTAATGTGTCCTAATTCCGAAAGTTCGAAACTGTAAGAGAATTGTGTCATGAAGAATATTAAGCAATATTATTATCGAAGCTAACCTTTAGAGTGGTACCTGTGGTGAAGGATAATATCACATTTTCAATTGATTGACTACTTTGCATTTACAAATTAATTCGGTAAGGCAAGTGTGCTTTTTTATTTATAAAGAGTAAACATCCTTACATTAGAGTTTAAGTTAGTATGGAAGAAATTGACTTAAAATTGTTTAGTTTACAGTGAAATTAAATTTTTTTATTATTTCATATTTAAATGAATGTATAAGTCATTTTGAAATTGAAAATTAATACATTTAACTTTCACGCTAATTATCTATGAATACTATCTGTAATTTTATTTTTTTAATGCATTGTTATTCAAATAGTTTACTTTTTTTACGTACTTTGTTCCTGATTTTACTAATTAGATTAAACGGCACAAAAGTAAAAAGAAACGAGTTATCAGAAAGTTCAATTTAAAAGATAAGTCTGACAGAATGTTTTATTTTATGAATTTACATACAAACATATGTTTGGTTTTAATAAACACATATTTTCTATTTATGATAAAAAAGTATACTTTTGGTGGAATTCTGCCAATCTGATTAAAATATGAGTATATCAAAGCTATGTCACTTATTGGCTTAGCGAAAGATTTGTGTCATATAAAATGTGATTCCGCTACAATTCCATCTGAATGAACTATATGGAATTTACGTGCCTATGATACAAAGAGAAAAAACTTATTTTGCGAGAAAATGCATTACTGATAGAAAATTAGCTTCTGCAGCAACTCATCACCTGCATACTTTAAATCGATTTTGAATGGTTAGAGGTAGAACTACACATTTGTTTGTCAGTATTCCTTGATATTCTGCTTGAATGTACATTTTACAATTTAGTTTTTTACCTTCTATGACATTCTCGCTGTGTCGTGTAAGGCATTGCATTATACAAATATCAGCCGTGTTTGAGGAGTAACTTGTTCCTGCTGTTTCTATTTCTCTCAAGTATGTATGTATTAAACAGAAATGCATCACCTCCCGGAATGTATAAGGCTCAGATGATTCTATAATTGCATATGAACTTCCTGAGTTGCCGATAGGGTGGCGATACGTGTGTTACATTACTATAATATTTTAGTTTCTGTTATTTTCACACCTAACACTCAATTTAAAATTAAAGATTAATTCAAACAAACTGAATAGTATATCCTAGTAATATTTATACAAATGAAATAAAAACTTTAAAAATCTATTTTTAAATTATTTCGTTGTTCCGTCGTCTGGTAACAGTATTTTTAGCCTCCTGATATGTAAACTGTGCATACATGCGTTGTCTCTGTCAAAAGTAAGTCGATGTTTACGACGTCTGTGAGATTTGCATTTTTCCACACACTATGCGGTTTAGAGAATAATTATCTATGAATATTTAATGCAATAAGTTGTAAAATAATTTAAATAATTAATTTTTTAGTTTTACCAGCGCCATCTAACGGTTTCTTTTGAAATGTTGACATTATTATGATTTGCACCTGTACATTGTACGTCCTATTTGTCAATCAGGTAATTGGTAATCAACTAATGCAATTCTGCAGTGCGAACACGCATCAACTATTTTTATAAGTTGAGATATCACCTGGTACAACAACGGTAATGTACAATAATGTTTAGCATTTGATGCATCCTGTACCTAACTACAAAATAAAACCTGATATAAGTTTTTAGTTTATTCTTTGAGTTTCCAACTTTCCTAATCCTTGGCCTTGGGCATGGTTTTCCTGACATTTCCGAGAACTTACCCACAACCAATTTCAAAAACTAAGTTTGTTTGGTTCATTGCATGTGCATGTTGCATTTAAATAGAATAGTGTCTATTAATTATTGTATTATAAATGATCAAAACCTTAAGTAGCTTAACTAATCTTGTTTGTTAATCGTACAGTTGTTGTAAATGTTAACATTAACAAAGGAATTTTGCAGGCTAGAAAACAAACTTGTACCAAGACTTGACGTTGATTAGTTATTCTCAATTTTAACATTCACATTGCTGGATTGGAAGGTTCTTCAACAGAGGATAACTCTTAGATGTAGAAGGAGCCTCCTCTTCGAACATGTTGGCTATATCAATTTTTCTTTTAAGTGAATCTTCAACATAACTTTCTGTAACGGCCCTAGACCTCCAACCCCCATGTTTTTAAAGTTAAGAGGTCTGCTCTCGATTTGCCAACAAAGTCGCTGAGCTTCGGCGATAGCAGTGTCCGGTCTAATCTTTGGCATCATCCAAATTTTAAAATGGTAACTTTAGAAGGTATGCTTTCAAAGGTTTTTGATTCCTACTGAAGAATTGCAGCACTTTCCATTTTCATACCGTAAGAAAATCGATCAGGAAGAAATTTTAAATTTTGGGTTTGTATATTTATATACTTAATAACAATTTCAACTCACCGTTTGTTGGTTATGGCAAGAGAGGGGGGCTTACTTAGTTTTGGTATCCGGAATTGCAATAATAATCACATCGTCTTTAATCTGAACGTGATCGATCATCATTTTATACAACTCTTCTCTTCGCAGGACACCTGAAATACCAATAATCAATGCAACCTGAAGCAAAGTTACAAAGGGGATAAAATAAAGTACAAGGGTACTGTAATGCAATAGTCACTTGACCGTCACTATGGACATTGTCAGAGATCATGTAAGTAATTATGTCTGTAATTATTATGTACTTACTGTCATAAGTAAAAATTGAAGGTCAGAAGCTGTATCCAAAACTTGCTAATATTACTTTCTTCAAGAACTCTGCTTTTCTTCGGTTTATAATTGCTTGTTTTTCGGTTGAGGGAAGCAATAACACAAGAATATTTTGAAATATCTATGTTGCATTTAATTAGAGGCACGATCGCAACATAGAATAAGTGGACCACGAAGATTTTTGTTTTTTACTAATTCCGTGAAAATAAGCGAGCAAGACATTTTCTGTGTAAGTCTCCAGCATCTTTTTTCACAACATTTTTAATATATATTGAATTGCGCTTTGTAACGAATTCTGACTTGTTGGGAAGAAGATCATTAGAATTTTAAGCCAATTGCTTTAATTCGGGAGGCTGCCCACTTTCGTCACTACTTGACATTGCAGAAGAAAATGCGTAGTATTATTTAGAAACTCCCAATATGGCACCGGACAAAACAAAAGAACTTTAACAATTCTGAACAACTAGATTAGTGTCGGAAATGTTAAAAAATTAGACGTGATTTCAAACTTAAATTAATTATTTTTCTAGAATTTAAAAATCGTCGGCTAAAAAATTTTATACAAACCTTGTGCGGGAAGTATTTTGCAGCGCTTAGTTATATGAAAATTTAATCTGCTCTGCAAAATCAAACTTTCCGCACACGAATGTAAATAGCTATTCCCGTATTACAGCGCGCAGCCACCTTTGATGAAATATAATCGATTCTGAATCGATATCCATCACGACACTATAATGGTGATATTCAATTAATGACGAAATCGGAAAGCCAACGCATAACGCCATCTATCGGTGACTGAAGGAAACACTAACACGTATAGAGAATCTACTGCTTGTGTCTATGGGACGTTCTAGATTCCTGGGGAGATGATGTATTTCTGATTAAAAGGGATTTAGATACGACCTGTTCTCAGTACCAAGCAATAGTTTTAGAAGACGTCATGATCTTTTCTCGAAACCGAAGTCTAATGAATTCAATTGTTCAAAAGCCGAGTCTGCGAATACACGGTATCGTTTATGTCGTTTGCTAAAAGTCGTGGGTCAGTTACTACTGACGCGAAATTTGCGAAGTTTGAGAAATTCTCGTTTCGTGTGCGCGTACTGCCTTGGGTTCCTCAGCCCCACTCTTACGGACAACAGCGATTTTTTGATAAATCTTTGTGTTTTTTGTGGCACATGACTGATTGGACCTTGAACCAGTTAAGTCGAATTTGTCCGGCCAGGTGTCAACCAATTCTCTCGGTAGGACAATCATATTCATACTAAAATATAGGTAGCGCTCGAACTGTTCTTGAATATAATGAAGTCGAATAACCTGTACATGCATATTTTAAAATATACTAAACAGTTGGATTATATAAATGCTGCTTCAAGGACATTAATGCTGTTTCTAAATAATCCAAAATCTTTATAGGAATAACCCTTATATGCAGAATCGCCTTTTGTAAAGATACTGTGGTAAACTCATTACCATCTTGTGCTTATGTCCGAAGAGTGAGTTAGTAGCCTCAAATGCCATAATCCTCTAACCTATTAGTTTTTGAAATACCGACATGATTAAAATGCGTGGTAATGTTACACCTAGCTAGTCTAAGAAAATGCTAACAAAAACATGTCAAACTTTCTGTTGTTTTGGCTGGTGTTTGTAAAATTAATAAATGTTTGCAAAATTCCAGTGCAATAATGATATTCTTGTTAATTTAACTCCCTAGCATGACATTAAAAGTGCATTGAACACTTCTTTGAGATAGTACCTGCAATTTTGTTTGAATTTCTTAATAGTTTTGGAGTGGGGGTACCATCTCTTCAAAACAATTTCATTGAGACTTTAATGTTCAGAGTAATGGCAGAAAAACCGTTTTTTTCTAAAGTTGATAGTTTTTGTAGAAGAAAATTAATAAAATCGACCTGATACAGTATCCCGAGCGTCTCTCGGCCAACCAAGCCGAAGCTGTAGCTGACCTCATTCTGTTACGGTAAGATGGCAATATATAAGAGTAAACATCTGATTAGAGACCACTTAACCGTAAGAGGATAGTTTTCACCCATTACCCTGAATCAATCTCAATAGAATATTTTTGGAGGTAGGTGGCCATTTGAAAAAAAAAAAAATTAGTACTTTTCTTACTCCAAAACTATTAAAAATTTAAAATGCCAATTTGTTTCTGAATATTTTTCATAGTTTTGCTAAAAACGACCGTCTCTAGACTTTGGTCTATCCTGTGTATAATCGTTACTGTTTATTTGAATAAGATCTTTTGAAAAAATTTTGTATATAGAGAGTGATTCTTTGTATTTATTTATCTCGTCACTATCTATAATTAAATTAGTAAAGTGCTTGTGGTGGTGTGTTTGAAAAAACATGAGGTAATCTAGTAGTCTATGAATTTCGCATGGTTAAATAATAATAGTGTGGAATCTAAAATACCTAAATTGTCATTAGCGTTCAAACGTTTGTTAAGTGCTTTATTAGTAATTTTAGAAAACTTAACGTTTCTTGATTTTTCATGGCCTTACAAAACACCAATGCAGAATATATCGATAAGCGTTATTAGTTGTTTGATTTTGTGAAGGAAATATTTGAGAATGTGTTAGGTGTATTCTGGAAAGATTTAAAAACATCGAATGTACTAAGTCACTTAAAGGTTGCTGCCGTCTATTATGGAAGGCAGCGTAAGGGTTCCTGAAGTTGAAGAAGAAATTTCAGAACGTGTTGAAGAAGATCCAGAAATGAGTACTAGATGAATAGGTATGGAACTAGGAGTATGTAAAGATTTCTGTTCATGCACAATCAGAGAACAGTTGCTAAAACATGATCCTGATTTCGTCTGGGATTTTGTCACTTTGTTAATAGGCAAATTTAAGCAGTTCTAAAATTTGGGAATACTATTTTGTTTTGTTTATGCATAAAATTTGTTTTATTTTTTACAAGAAAAGGGGTCACTAATTTCCATAACGAACAGGTTTATGCGCAGTTGAAAACCTGCACGGCATAAAGATAAATGATTTTAACAAGAATTTATCTTTAACCCGTGGATTGGAATAATTGTCAATTTTATTGTTGGTCCTGTTATTCTCGACACTTCCGATTGTACCAGAAGTCGTCATCAACTTCTGTTATTTTAAATGGAACAACCATTTAGGTTAGGTCAGAAGACTAAAATATTTTAGTTGAGTTGATGTTATTAGTTTTAGTCATTCTCCAAATTTTCAAATTTTTTCCATGTATACTTTTCTGTATAAGGCTAATGTAGTGGTTCCTGGTGAGACACCCTGTATAGATACTACCAGGCAAATCTACATTCTATTCTAAAGTTAAGAAATGGAGTTACGTGACGCATATTCTGTTCAGTAAAGTTCAATTCTATTTCAGTTATAAAATGACAATTCTTGAATACTATTCTACGAAACATACTTCAAGGAAGGAAGGAATACTTAAAGTAAATGAAAATGCTAATAAGTAAATTATTCGGAATATCGCAATAAAAGTTTTATTGTTTTTTTTAGATATATAACCTAATTATACGTAATTATTGTAACACATGTGTTCTACTATTACATGATTAATTTAAAGCATTTTCAGGGATACGCAGTCATTCCCATACCATAAGGCGGACTATCTCGTGTATAAATTAAAAATTGTGTATATACGATGGTCCAGGTAAACCCTACAATCTTCACCCATAATAGTATAAACTTCTGTTATGATATCAGGTTTACAATATCTGGAGCATAAGCCACAACTGACAGCAATCAATTGATTAGAATTAATGCTTTCCGTAAATAATTTGATACTTAAAAGGCTAGGACAGTAAACTACAAAAATGTCTTAACAAATCTATATGATTTTTATAAAATGTTTTATATTTACCGTCTGATACAAGAAGATCGTCGGTTACGTCGCTTATTTTTGGGCAAGCCTTTTGACTATAAACACAATTTACATGAAAGTCCATAACGCCACAGTTTTCAAGAATTCCAAATTGAAAATGGGTGTGTATTACGTCAACGAATAGACCATCTTTTTCACTCAGTCTGTCAGTCTTCTGGGCTTATATCTATACAATTGCCCTGCAGCATCTAACCCTGTGATTCGACCTATCTTTGATCACACACTCAAGATCGGTGTATTTTCCGAGAAAACCTGCAACGTGTCCACCAAAGGAATGGCCTATTACATGAACATCCTCAAGTTCAATATCTAATTCTCGGTTAAGTGCACACATGAAGTCTGCAACATCCAATGCCACAGTCTTAACGTCACAGTATAGGTAACTGTATGCTTTATATGTATTTTGAGACCAATCTACTATTAGAAAATTACAATCGTATCGTTTAAAGTAGGCATCTTTTAGTGATAAAACTACTGAAGTGTTTGTTGGTGTGGTTAACCATCCAGATATGAAGAAAATAGTATTTTCTCTTTATCGATTTCATTGATATTTGAAGGAGTTATCGTAATAGGTACATCTGGATTGTTTCTTTTGTATAAAATATAGTTTGGTTTTTGTGGTCTAGGATGATTGGTGCAATTAGCAACCACTTCTTTTATTTGTCAGAATTTTTTTAATTCTTCGGTTGTTTCTATAGGTAATTGCTTAATGGTCATTCCATCGTGACAGTAAGCTAAAATTGCTTTTACTTGACTAAAAATAAAGAATTGACTTACCTTCAACGACTAAGAGTAGAAGCACAATAAAGTTTAAAGTTCTAGGCGTCATAATTGGTCTACTCATGCGATAAAACTAAGGTTCCTCACGTCAGATTCATTATTTTCAAAATTTCTATGAAGTGGTTAAACAAAATTATCTTATCTTTGTAAAAATATTTTAGCAATTGATATTTGAAATAGGTAGATTAGTACAATGTAACATTAAAATTTAATTTACACTAAATATTTTTGATCTGTTTTGTATTTATCTAGATACCACAATGTCTTTAAGAATATCAATTACACAAAACGTTATGAAAAAAAGAGCCTTGTGCGATTTAAATAAAACTGTATCTAGTGTTTCCTATGTCCCTAATTCTCGAATAATTTTCATTGAAAAGGTTTTCGGCAAAAAAATTACCACGTAAAAGGTCAGCTTCTTGTGTTAATGGTAAGATATGATTTTTATAATACATTTTATTTTTTTTAATATTTTTTAATATTTTTAAACAATTTTTTCAAACAAAATTTAATTACAATTTAAACACCTGACCCTTTCACATTATGTGCATTTTGTCACAACCAGCCCCAGGATTTTGGCTATTTGACGCTTACTTGATTATCATCAGAATTATTAATTTGCATTAGTAAATTCACATTATCAAACTTTTGTTTGATTTTATAACATTTAGCTGACTGCAAACGTAATGACACGTTATTACCTAATTTTCTACTACGTTATACTGTTCAAATACAATAATATAAGTAATGGTAAACATTTCTATTATTTAATGATAATTTCACACTTATTGCCTTCTATTAGAAGTGCGGACGATAGTAGGAGTCAGTTAAACTCAGCTTATTATTATCGACGTTCCGACTGACTGAAGTTATCTTTTCAAGATGCTCTAAATTTACCGATTCTTTTAGAGCATCTTGAAAAAGACTGGTCTCACCCAGTCGAAACGTTGATGTGATAAAGGGCTACTCCTACTATCGTTCGCACTCCTAATAAGAAATTAAATCTTAAATATTACTATAATATAATTCTTATTAAACAAATGATAGACATTGTCGCTACCTCATGGACACAGTTGCCATGTACTCTCAGATTCATCAAAATAAGTAATTTGTAGAAATCTACTGTATGTATAAGGTACCTGCCGTGAACATTTGAACATTGCCAAAAATGCTAATCGCGTTTTTAACGCAATATATCAAATTCTTGCCAACCGAATAAAACAGTAGCCAGTAATAATTGCAGAATTACGAACGACACTTACATACACGCGTTACACTTTATTTGAGGCTCATCTGTATAGATTAGCTCGAGCTTTTTTGCAATGTTGAAAAGTTCCAAGCCGACATCTTATATACTACAGATTTCACTTTTCGACGACACTTTCCTTTTATGTTTAATGTTTTCAAAAAGTATTACTTAAGCGCAACTTTTGATCAAATGAAAATTGTTGTTAATTTATTTACACACAACTTTTGTTTAAACAATTTTGATTCGATAAAAATATACCCTGATAAGTACGTATCATTTTTTGTTTTATCAATATCTTTAAGTGAATATTTGTTAGTAGTTTTTATGTGTGTTTTGGGCGTTTTTAATACAAATATAAAACATGGAAGGTGAACAGTTCTTTACAGTACTCTATGATCAACAAGCAAAACATGTTCCCGAGAATCACCACTTTGGTTTCCGGACCTGGTCATCAAGATCCTCCTGACAATAAGAAAACAGTATTACACAATTACGCAATCACACCCAATAATAAATATATAACTTTTATTTGAATTAAATTAACATTTTATTAAATTCTTCTTTCGAATTAATGACCATTATTTGAAAATGTATTTAAATATTAAATACACATAAAACTTACGAAGGAAATTCCATTTTAGCAAAACTTTTATTACTATGTTCAAACTGTAGGTTTGCGACATCTAGTGTCGACTCGTGTTAGCGATCACGTACGCAATGGTTCGCATTAAGCAACTTTGTCAACAGGTATGTAAAAGCAGTTACATAAGTAATATCTCGAATCGCCTGCTGTAAATTACTATGTATATACAAATTATTTTCGGTTAGTTATGCCACTTGGCAACTGTCAAAACGGTGTCATTATGGAATATTAAAATACGTGTTTTTTTCAATGTTTGCATTTAAAAGACCTATAAAATCGTTCAAAATAAGATGTGCAACATATTATTTACGCATTCCAACATGATGATTGTACTGATTTCAGTGTCATGGAGTATAGTGTGATACTACCAACATTTAGTAATTTTTTTGCCGGCGGAGGCCAAGAAAAGGGGTGTTTTGGCCGCTTTAAGTGATGCAAAATCATTGATTATGGACGGAGGACCAAAATAGTTATTTGTATCACTAGGCCAGAAACTGACATTTGCAGTGCGACGCCAAGGCGTTATCCGCGGTCTGCAAGTCGAGCAAATACAGTTTCTGGTCACGTGATACACGTTTTTAGGCCGACAAATGGACAAATTTGTTGAAACTTTTAAATATTACTATATGCCAAAACATTTTCGGTTGGTAAGGCCATTTGGCAGCATTCAACACAGTGTCATTTTGGCATATATTAAAATACGTGTTTTTTTTCAATGTTTCCGTTTAAAGCCAAAAGGCCTACAAAATCCTTCAAAATAAGATTGAAAAGAGTAATGCAACGTATTATTCATGTATTCCAGCATTAGGATTGTACTGATTTCAGTGTCATGAGTATAATGTGATATTTATTTATTTGTTCAACATCTATGAACCCAATTAAAGAATAAAATACATGTGTTAACAAGAAGCGTACAATAATAAATAAAAAAAAAAATCAATATACTATTACTTATCAAAACAGAAAACTTATAACAAAAATTGAAAATCAATTATGGACATTAGTGTACAATTATTAATGTCAAAAGTAGAACAACTTAAATTTTAAAATTTCTACACATCGTATGAATTGGTGAATTGCAAATTATCTTTGTATGTGCTAATGGCAAATGAAATGTTTTACTATTACGAGTAGTGATAGATTCAGATGATTCCGAAAACAATGTAGTTTACCTGGCGTTTAAGATTTGGTTTCCTAAGTTCTTTGGATTATCTTGGGTATTGTTAAATTTATAGTACTACAGTATGTATTATTAATATTCTTTATTGTGTTAGCGAAAAATATTATTTTTAAGCATCATGGGTTATGTAAAATGCATGTTGAAGGATATAACGTCAGTAAGGCATGGTTTTCCAAATCAAAAAATTATATGACCCAATTTCTGGAGTGTTATAAGAGAAAAATATGGATCCTAATCAAGTTTCAATAAAAGTGACAAACTTTGATAAAAATGAAACCTATACTTTGAAAATAAAGTGTGTAATGAGTATTTCTAATATTAGATGTCGATAAAAGAACTAAGTAGATGCCTTTGTTGTATTGTACTTTCGCTGTCAAAATAGAGAGCGCTTTATTTAATTGAAAACTCCAAAGCACGGTAGATGACCTGTGAATACCTAACCGGTTTTGGTAGGACAGGATTGTAATTGGTGAAAAATCTTACTGATTCCCATTATGAAATTTTAAAGAATTCTATCAACAATCGATAATTCGTTCAACCTGTAATTCTTATTATATTGCTAAATAAGTAATTGAAGTATACAACTTTTATAAACATTTTTTTTCATGATATATACTGTGTTTATTAATAAATATTATTTTATAATAAATTAATAATACTGATCTTACACTTGTATCATTTAAATTTTATATTGTATATGGACTCAAACCTTTAAAATAAGGAGGTGAATCAGCAGTAGGTAACAAGAATGTTAGTTCTTGATGTTGGTAGGAACAACGCCTGTTCTCCCATGATTCTGTAGTTTTCTGTCAAAATGTCTGGACGGCAATACCTTGGGCATGAGTGACAACTGACAGCAACTGAGTTCGGTGAATTTATACTTTCAGTCATTAATTGAATACTTCGCATGTGACTGCACGATGACTGAAAAAAAATATTTATAAAAATAAATAACCACAATTAAAATTTTTTACTTACCATCGGCTAATGAATTTTCGCTTGCAATGTTTCTAATGTTTTACAACCTGGTTGGTACCATCCACAGTTGACAAAGTAATCTGCATGCCCGTAAACTTTTCCCGAACCAAAGTTTTCGATGTCTGTGTGGATTACATCCAAGAAATTGGCGATATTTTGTGATAGTTTTGGACTACCTAATTCGCTAGGAGGGTCAAGTGCCGTAATTCTTCCAATTTGCTCTTGCATTTGTTTATTACAAATTGTCCAGTTAATCCAGCAACATGAGAACCGGTTGAATGACCAACTACATGAATATCATTTAATTTTAAATTTGTTTTTTTGTTCAGATAGCACAATAGCTTTGATATTAATTGTGAAACAACACCAATATGACAATATGAAGTTCTGTAAGGTTTCATTGTAGCTCTTGACCAGTCAACCATAATTAGATTGCAATCGTATTTCTGCAGATACGCATTCTTAAGATCTTGTATTTCAGTCGTGTTGTATGAAGTAAGCCATCCGTGTATTAAAATAACCAATTTTTTCCCTTTAATATCGGTTTTGTCGGCATTAAATTTGACAGGATTGTTCATATAGGCACGATTGTATAAAAAAAATTCACATCTGCTTTTACCCGATTTGGACATTGTAGTTGTGTATTTTGGGTCCAAATTCTCGGCGTTTCTTTAACTCTCTAAATATTTCTGAAGGTAACTTTCAACGGTTATGTTAAATGACGTAACTAAAATGCATTTTATTATTAATTAGGTAAACTAGATATTTTTGATTTTAGTGCAAACTACAAAAAGAAAAGTATGAACTTACCCGTTACAAGAATCACTGAAAGACTAAATAATATGCTTTTCAAGAACATCGTAAAACAACAATTAATACCATTATCGTTAAGCGACTGAATATTTATAATAATCTTCATGGGAGGGTTCACGTAAATAACTGATAATTTTCTGTTGTGCAACTTTTATTCAGTGCTGCATTACTGATAATAAGAAACTCTTAAAGATAATCAGTTTTTGTACTTTCGCATTATTTAGTATTAAGTGACAACTTTTTTATGTTTAGAATCTTCTTTATCTCGTTACTGGTTTTGAAATAAACATTATCGGTTACGTTGTCGTTGTAACATTTCTTATCAAATTTGTAATTGTAATGACGTAGTGTTGTTTCTAACCAAAAGAAATTATCTTGCGAAATGTATATACATAAAAAAGGAAAAATTTGCGATTTTATAAATTGATTATTAGAAATATTGCAAAGTTTTATTTCAAGACAACAACAAGTCTTAATAATTTTTCGGTTAAAATAGTTACATTAGTATGTTTTATCTCTATTCTAGAATAGTAACAATCTAAATCAATTTTTATTTAGAATATTTAGAATTTATTTAAATTTTTGTTGTGGAATGAGCATTGGTATAGCCAACTCGTGTATTTAAAGGCATGTAAACCTAAAATTAACTTACAAAAAGTTTGTTCGAATTTCTTTTTTGGAACATTCTTAATTTCAGACAATCATATGAAATGTATTTGTTGAAGACTGATGATATTTGTCTTAACAGGTGTCATGCCGAAGTATGCGCAAAACATTTACGCCTAATCAGCCCTGTGATATATCAAGTAAAAGATATATAAGGGGTGGCCAGACTTCTTGCATCGAGAGCCACTTAAAATCTTGGGAGCTACATCTAACTGACAAATGATGTTTACAATTGATTTTCTTCTGCAGTTTTTTAGAAGTGCTTGTATTTTTTTTAAACTTTGTTTACCTTATCGAATAACTAAATTTAATTCATTGGTAATATTCGACAACGTAAACGTTATATTACTTTTACTTGATACATCACAAGATTGAATGTATTAAAAGATGAAGGCTCTAAGCAATTTCACACTTTTCCAAATGACAAATATCAAAAATTTTTCAAAATTTGAATTGTTTATGAATCTTGAAATATAATAGATATTAAAATACAAGTAATCGGTAGGGGAAATGTCCCTAAATGTGGGATCCTTAAAGTGTATAATTGTGTGCAGAAAAATTGTAATGAGAATGTGAGCAGAATAATCATCCAAAACAATTAAGAATTGGGAAAATGTTTACATGTGATAATTAAAGAAGGTCTTAGTTTCTCATTTTGCCTACTCGTTATCGGTAAAATGCAGAAATATTCAGTATCGACTTTGAAAAATAGAAAGTTTCATGCATGACGTGATTTAACATTTTTGTTGAAAATTAAATTGTTTTTTAATTTAAATTTTGCATTACGACGAATATTTTAATATACTTTATCGCCAACCGACATTAAAGTGATAGGTACTATAGTATCGATTAAACATGCATTATACTAAATGTAAATGATTGTTGTTGTTAGTTATTGTAGCTGTGATGTCAAACAAATAAATCACAAAATTTTGAATGTTCAAAGTGTATTTTCGAGCCTGATATTATGAGACGAGCGAGCGAAGCGAAAATCACTTTAGTGACCCTCATACGGGTGGACCGATTTCGATGGCATTATTTTACTAAGCAAATTTTTGTTTTCTCTGTTTAATTTGTCTCAAAAGTTGGCCTAATGCTACGTGAACAGTTTTCCTCTAACAGTAATAGTTACCGAAATACTCTGCAATCCCATCGAAATCGGTCCACCCTGTACATAAATGATTGATTAAATAAAGTTTCCAGTTGGTCTACTCGTATTTAGTCTTAGAGTAATTGATGTTGAAGAAAATACTACACTGTACCTCTTTTTCTTATTAATTTGTATTTAATTAATTAATAATTAAACAGGTGCCCCATTTATTGAACGTTAAGTTAAACTTATTTCCGTAGAAAATACTTAAAACTTTGTAGTGCATTTTCTTTCAAACAAGTTTGCATATCCGAGACATCACAACTATTACTAGTTTATATCTGAAAAATTGCCTCACTTGATCTGCTTGTTGTGTTAACGTAGGCATAGGCTATCGTCGCAACGGACTGCACGGATCACATTTTTTGTTTGCCCTCCTAATAAATCAAATAGGATATCACATACTATTCGCAACGGACTAATTGTATTAACGGAAATCTGAAATGTTATGGTCAGCAATTACCAACAATTCCGCGTGATGCTTTGTCTGTTGGACACGTCATTCGCATTCCTGCATACTATGCGAAATGTTTCAACACGACATCACGTTGGTTTGGAAATCATTCAGTTTTGTTTGTTTTAGACATTCAGTCTTACTTTTATCCAATGTAAGTGTATTATGAATATATAATAAAAAATTTGAAGAAATTGGAAATTATGAAGAGTTGTAAAGGGTTTTCCAATAAGAGGTGTTATTTTGAATAGCCAGCTATTTCGGTAGATGTCACTTTTGAAGCTGTCATTTTTGATACTTGACAAGTAGAAACTACGCCATTAATAAAATGGAACGATACACGTTTCAACAACGCATTGAAATTATTAAAATTCACTATAAAAATGGTGAAAATTTCTGGCAGAGACGGTTCTGTAAAACTAAAACATTTTTATCTGTCGAAGAGGTGATTACAATTGGCCACCGAGATCTTGTGATTTAACACCTTGCGACTTCTTCCTTTGGGGCCACGTGAAAGATAAGGTCTACGCCCACAGTGCAGTCATTTAAGACCTCAATTCGTGAAAGCTATTGAGGACATAGGGCAGCCACTTTGCGATTTGGTTATAGAAAATTTCATGAAATATGTGGTCTAGTAAGCATGGTCGTGGTGGCCATTTGGCTGGATGTTATTTTTTATTTTTATTTTTTTTTAATTTATTTTGTCATTATTCAACAGGAAAGACCCAATTACAGAATAGGCATACAAATATAAAAATATAAAAGATTCAATTAAATACATTATGATAATTTAAAATTAATTAAACAAATGATTTACTGATGGTACCTTGCAGTTGAATATATCAAAAGTGTGCTGAAATTTGTTGTAAATATTACACATTCTGAACAAAGGAGAAAATTTCAGTATATTTTTTTCGGAGTTTCGAGAGTCATAATTAATTAGCTATCGAAAATCAGGTGAATCCTCTTCAGTGAACTCCGCTACTATCATAAGCAGGGAGGCATGCAATTGCTACGGTAGATCAAACCACGCGTCATTCCAATGCCAATTATCGCAATGCTGTTTGCTCTAAATGCAACCAGAAACATCTTCAAGTATGTGTGTTCAAAGCCTTATAATAGACGGAAGCCGCAAACGTCGACGTCTGCTATACCAAGAATAATAACATTTCGTTGATGTTAAATCGGATACCGAATCTGATGAAATGTACACTCATGAAATTTAAAACTTGGACACCACAATTTCTGTAAACAAAAGTTTGCACATTGTGAAGCGGGCTTAAGGGTATCATTTACAATTCTAACAGCAGGTAGTCTCAGCAGGGGTTATCTTATAGAAGGACTGTAGAATGAATCATTACACTAAGCACGTTTTAGAAAATAGGTAATTTACGTTGCTTACTTAATTTTTTCTTTAAAGAATATATTTGAAGGTATCGCTAATTAAACACCATAGCTCGATTAATTATCGAATCAAAATTTTGTTTAGGAAATGTTTACAAAATAAAATTAGAAATAATTTTGATTTAAAAACGTCTACAAGCAATAACTTTTAAATTAAATCAAAAACTAAACATGGTTATTTGGGTTGACTGATTATTACTTATTTTTAAATAAATCTAACCTACTAATTATTGTAAGTTATTAAAAAATCATTAAACTCTCTATTCATAATATTTAGTCCTTACAAAATGTATATTTTATGACGTTTCATTTTTTCTGTAGTTAATATAAAAGTGAAAATAAAAACTAAGGCAATTCTTATTGTCAACGTATATATTTAGTTTTTGACAAGAATTTATTACATAATTATAATTAAGATACCAAGTTATAGTTTAAAATTAAATGAAAACTTTTTTTTAAATAAAGGTATTACTATATAAATAAATATAAGAAATCAATAATGGGTGTGACCTCCATTATTATTGATACATTCTTGGAGGCGTCTGCTCATTGACGCTATCAAGGTATCAATATAATTAATATTAATCGTTTCCCATGCGGTATCAATGGCTGCAATTAGTGCATTACGGTTTACTGGTATAAAATTTGGACCTTGTTGCTTAGATAATGACGGTCAACCCTTGTTAGGACGTATGTGGTGTAAAGATTTTAAAACTCCAATTGTGATGACGAATGTTAATTCGATTTCTGTTGATAATTTACGTGAACAATTGGTGTACGAATTTCCTATTGTTACTCTTAACGTTTGCCTTTGCATTAAAGGAAAAGTTGATTTTGAATTAGAAAGGTTAATTAATGAAGGTATTTTGACTCCAATTAATTACAGTGAATTGGCGACACTAATTGTTCCGATAATAAAAAAAGATGGATTAATTCGCGTATGCGGGATTTTGGAGCAACCGTCAACCCAAACATTAATATTGACCAATACCTCTTCCCAGAATAGAGGAGCTTTTTCTTAAATTAAAGGTGGTAAGAAATTTAGTAAAATTGATTTATCACAAGCATATGCAAAGGTTTTGCTTGACGAAGAATCGCGCAAATATTGTGTTATTAATACTAATCGGGGGTTTATTACGCTACAATCGTATGTCTTACGGTATTGCATCAGTTCCATGTATATTTCAAAAATAATGGAAACTATTTTTGCAAATGTGGACGATGTATCAATCTTTTTACACGATTTGTTAATTACTGGATCCTCCGATGAAAATTTAGGACTTAAAAGCCGGTGTACACGAGCGTATTTTAACGATGCGGTAACGCAGTATAAAAACACGCACGTACTAAAAATACACTGGCTCAAATAGAGCAGTCCACATGGGACGTCGACATCGTCCGGCGTTGTTTAACGCCCAGCCGTAACGCAGCGGTGAAATTTGCACCTGCGGGGGTTGCTTCAACGCAATCACTTTGCGTCGTCTGACGGCGAAGCAGTACATTGTCATAAGACGTTGAGTGCAATAACGAGCGACAAATATACGTGCGTTAAAATGACGGAGAATGATGATATTGACACGGAGGTTGCGTTACCGTACCGTAAAAATACGCTCATGTGCACCGGCCCTTAGAGTTACGAAAAATAAATGTACGTTTTTTCCTATAATGTTATGTCGGTCATGTAGTTGATGCAGATGGTTTACATGCATCTAAAGATAAAATCCGTTCAATTTTTAAATGTGAAAACACCAACGAATAGGATGAAACTGGGTATGGTAAATTATTACGCTAAATACATTAATAATTTATGCACAATTGTAGACCCATTGTGTCAACTACTTAAAAGATATTCCGTGGAATTGATGCGGAACGCGATTTAGCTTTTTGTCGTATCAAAGCTGAATTAAGTTCAACCATAGTATTAACACATTATGAACCGGAATTACCTATAACGTTATCTACCGATGCAAGCGCGACTGGTAATGGTGTTGTAATTTCACATGTTTTCCGTAATGGTGACATATGATCTATCGCATTTGCATCGCGTACGTTAAATAAAAATGAAATGAATTATAGTCAAATTGTTAAGGAAGCGTTAAGTATTATTTTCGAGTAAAAATTAACCAATACTTGTTTGGAAAAAGTTTTCGTTAATTACTGATCACAGACCTCTAATTTCAATTTTTGGTCCCAAAAGGGGATACCCTTAATGGCAACTAGTAGATTACAATTATGGGCTATTATTTTATCAGCATAGATATAATTATGACATAAATTTTGTAAATTTAAAATAATGTTTGTGCTGATGCATTGTCCAGTTCTCCTACTACTTGACTACTCGCGCGCGGTGAACGGTTTCAGCACAAGTTCGCGTCGATTTTTCGACCGTTAGCAATCATCTTTTTGAAAAAACGAAATGAGGCGATCAAGTTTTTATCTATATTTTCCAAATTTTCAAAGAACGGGAGGATCGGATGAATACACGAGCATACAGCCCTCCGCAAAAAATGGTTAAAAATTTAAAATCGCTATAACTCCGAAAGTATTTATCGAACATCGTCCAGGTTTTGCACCATTAAAGAACATGTTAATACCCACTTAAATCCAGAAGAACAGCTCTACATATTGAAAATTAAAAAAGTTATGAATTTTTGAAAAATCGTCTGTTGACAGTTTTGCGATCGGAGGGATAGATTAAAAGTGGCATTTTTTCCCAAAGAATCGTTAATTACAAAAATATGAAATAAAAAGTAGAGTATCAAACTATGCACCCACTATCAGCTACCGTTTCCAGACATAATGCCAGTGGTCCTATGCTGCTATTAATTTTGTCAAGCTAAAATGCTCTGTTGCACAATGTAAGGGGTGGACCGATTTCGATTGGATTGCAGGGTATTTTGGTAAATATTACTGTTAGAGCAAAACTGTTTACGTAGCATTAGGACAACTTTGAAAACAAAAATTTGCTATCTTTTTCATCTTTGATGCAGGGACCAAAATTGAATTTTTCCAAATTTCGATAGGGTTCCATATCTCATCTGTTGATAAAAATTTATGAAAAAGTGTAAAGACAATTCTTGTGCAGTTTTTAGCGTAGAATCAAATGGAGTAGTCAATTTTTAACTTTGGTCACCAATAGTCAAGATGCCACATAAACTTAGTTTTTTTTTAAATGGAAACCATAGTTGACGTTGACTTCAATAAAATCTTTAATTTGTAAGTTTTTCAACTATATATAGTTTATAAAGTTTCTTTTAGAAAATTACGGGATTACAAGCGAATTTGTAAGTTTACACTTTTGTAAGTAGGCGATACAATAGTTTAAAACAATGAAACACAGCACATTTGTCAAAATAACGTACTTTTAGATTATTATCTTCCAGTTGAGGGAGCCGTGTTCGTCCTTCTTTCCTGCATGGTTAGCGAAATGTCAAGCAGAGAACGTAGGAAAGAAGCGACGAACACGGCTCAACCCGGAAGATAATAATCTTAGTGACAACAGCCGCGAAAAGCTTACATTCAAAGCAATTTTGTTTTCGCTGTTTAATTTGTCTCAAAAGTTGGCCTAATGCTACGTGAACGGTTTTGCTCTAACAGTAATGGTTACCGAAATACCCTGCAATCCCATCGAAATCGGTTGACCCTGTACTTATCTCCAATACATAGTTTAGAAAATTGCTCGATTCTGAAATTGGTGCTTCATTTTTCGAACACGCTTTATTTAAATAATTCATGTGCGTTAATTAACAACAATTTTACAGTTTGCTTAAGCGTATTGTAATTTAGAAACCATAAGCTTGATGGTTCAAGAATCATTGCAAAATGTTGAAAATAAACTTGTAAATGTGATGTAAACGTAAAATGTCGATTTTAAAATAATAAAAAACAAAAATTGTAGTTTGTTCCTTTTGCAATCCTGATCGCTTGGCGCCCTCTCGATTCGGATGCGCAAGGTCGTTTTACATAATATCCATATTTTTCAAAAGTATATCTTCGAGTGCAGACCCCATCGTTTTAAAAGCATCTCTTAGGTGGCTTGATTCCTGACTAATAAGTGAATTATCGTTTTTGGTTTTATTGAAACTATCCTTCCGGAAATTACGAAGAGTTTATTTATCTACTCCACTTCTTACATTTAATACAATGTTAATACAACAGATTACAGATTGTAAACGTTATTTTCATAAATTATAAATACTGTAAATATTTAATGTTGGTCATTTAAACTGTTTTATTGCCATCTGAACAAAGTCAAAGAAAGTACTTTCTATTTTTGAGGATTTGTTTTTGTCAAAAATTCTTTCGTCTGTTATAATATTTAGTTGTGTCGTAAATAGAGTGCCCTCCTTGCAATTCAAATCACATTAATAACGGTTATTTTAAACAAATATAATTTTTTATTGTTACTTTTTAAATGTTGATAAGAACACAATATATTTATCGTTATATCTAACTCGAATAATTTTAATATTTTTGGGGTAAGCAGTCATACCCATCCCGTATGGTGGACTATCTCGTGTATAAATCAAAAGTTATGCATATATGAAGGTCCAGGTAAACCTGTGCAGTCTTCTCCCATTACAGTATAAATTTCATTTATGATATCTGGTTTACAGTATCTAGAGCACAATCCACAACTGACAGCAATGAGTTGATTAGAATTAATACTTTCTATAAATAATTTGATACTCAAAATGCTGGGACAATAAACTAAAAATAAAATAATTATTTAACTAGGTATATATATATTATGTAAAAATAAATACCATCTGATACAAGAACATCGTCCGTTATGTCGCTTATTTTTGGGCATGCTTTTTGACCATAAACACAATTTACATGGAAGTCCATAACGCCACAATTTTGAAGAATTCCAAACTGAAAATCGTGTGTATTACGTCAACAAAAGAGCATCTTCTTCACTTAACCTGTCGTCTTCGGGTTTATACTTATATAACTGTCCTGCAGCATCCAGCCCTGTGATTCTACCTATCTTTGATCACACTCAAGATCTGTGTATTTTCCGAGAAAACCTGCAGCGTGCCCACCAAAAGAATGACCTATTACATGAACATCTTTAAGTTCAATATCTAATTTCGGTTAAGTGCACACATGAAGTCCGCAACATCCAATGCCACAGTCTTAACATCACAATATACGTAACTGTATGCTTTATATGTATTTTGAGACCAATCTACTATTAGAAAATTACAATCGTATCGTTTAAAGTAGGCGTCTTTAGTGATAAAACTACTGAAGTGTTTGGCGCAGTTAACCACCCAGGTATGAAGAAAATAGTATTCTTCTCTATATCGATTTGGTTGATATTCGAAGGAGTTATCATAATAGGAACATCTGGGTTATTTCTCTTGTATAAAATATAGTTCGGTTTTTGTGGTCTAGGATGATTTGTGCAATTAGCAACCACTTCTCCATTTGTTACAATTTTTTTTAGTTCTTTGACTGTATCTGGTTGCAAATCTTTTATGAACATCCCATCATGGCACTGTACTACAAATATGTTTTTTTACTACACTTTGACAAAAACTTACCCACCCTCTAAGAGCACAAGCAGCAACAAAATAACAGTGAAGTTTTTCTTGGTCATATTTTCAACTACTTATGACAAAACGAGGCTTAAGTACTAAATCGCTTGACGTATTTATTTGACTAGGCGAACTTTACCAATTACAAGTGTTTATAAAAAACTTACCTTATCGTTTATATGTCGATTTTAGCGATTGATAATATAAGTGGGAAGATTAATAAAACGTAAACTGTTTTATCTTAGATAAGTTTACTAATTAATTGAATACATTTATTTATGAAGAATGATTCTGCTTTCTATAGTAGATGCTTCGATTTTTTTTTGTTGTACTCACAGTGATTTAACATATCCTTAAATAAAATGTCAGATTAACCTGCAAATGTGTGGTATAGCTAAGGGTTGCAATTTTTCTGCTTCTTGTTGCAATTCTTTACGAATTGTTGTTTATTTACATACTGAAATCAAATTTTCCAATATGTTCTAAGTGTGCAGTTTTTTTACAAAATTGCTTGCGATAATAATGTATTCTTACGTAATTCGTACGTGATTGTTAACACGAGTCGACACTAGGTGTCGCAAAACTTATAGTTTGTATTCTTAAGATTGTAGCACATATTTAGGTGATGGTTTATATAAGATTTTTGACAGAGGTTACAGCTTTTTCAATAATAATTAGTTATCTAATAATAAGCATAAATCATATTATAGTTACAAGTTGTTAAATTATATTTTCTACCACTGTTGTTAAAACTATTTTTATGGAGCAGATATTTAAAGAAATCAATACTCTGTAAACAAACGTATCTCAAGGACTATCTGTATGATTTTATTACGTAGATACACTAATCACGTGACTTTTATTTATCAATATTTATTAAGTAGGTATAGTAAAAATTATGAAACAGAAGTTGTTGTAAATTGCACTTTCTATAGCTTTAATTTAAAACGTTGTTGACTAAAACTTTTAGTTGTAAAGTGGAGTTCTGTGGCGCATTACTTGTTTTATTTTTGATCAAATAATGAATTACCAAGATAGGGCAACCATATGATACTTATCATTTTTACAATGTTTAATCGGGCGTAATAGTTATAGTGTTGTATATTTATAAAATAAATCTAATGATTGTTATTTCTTTCAGGTGAGTCGATGTTGCGGCATTCCGTGGGTACGTTTGAAAATAATAGTCAATAGAGTTGGTAATGGCACTATATTTGTTTGCACAACGCGCAGTATAACAATACATATACTGGATAGCTGGGATAACTTTTAAAAATGGAAAACAGAAAAATAGTTTCAACAATAGTTGTTATGTAATTTTACCCCAGTCATTAGAGCAAATAATAAGTAAATTTTTGACAAAAATAATAGTAGGATACTGTAAATTGTATAAGTATCTTATATTCCTGTTTTATATGGAAAATGAATTGTCATTATATTGTTAATTAACATTTAAATACAAAGAATCGTGTTTTTTCTTAATTTTTTCCTTGAGGGAAAAATAATGAACCAATGTTAATGGTGTAAAAAAAGAAAAGTTGTAGAGGTTAAAATACGAATAAAATGAGCACCAATTCGACACGATCAGGTAATAATAACTTTCCGAGCAAAATCGGAAAAGTGAAATATTTGTTTTTTTTTTTAAATTCGTAGATCCGTCATCTTTTAGGAAATAGGAGGTAAATGATACGTACTTAGTGTGCGCAAAGCCGCAATTGTTGAGTAGTTGGTTTATGCAAAATTGCGATTTAAATTTAAAGTGTTAGAAAACGGCGGATTAGTGGGACTACATGTCTGCTAGCGCCGTTTGAGTGGATTGCGATTTATATAAGCGCGCTGCGGAGGGTACTCCCACTACTCCTCCGTTTTCTCGCACTCGGTAATTTTCAGTCATCTTAGCATGCATTTTTTGGGTGTTAAATATCATTTTATCAAAAAATTAGAATATACGTTTTGTTCCTTTCTATTTCAACTTTACATTTTTTTTTTTTTGACAATCGGACGACTACACGAATATATTGCTCTAAAAATTTAAATCGCAATTTTGCATAAACTAACCCAAAAATTTCACTTTTTCCGATTTTTCTCGGAAAGTTATTACCTGATCGAGTCGAATTGGTGCTCATTTCATTCGTATTTTTATCCTCTTTAACTTTTCTTTTACATCATTAACATTGGTTCATTACTTTTCACTCAGAAAAAGTAAAAAAACACTTTTTTTTCATGTAAATGTTAATTAACAATATAATGACAATTCATTTTTAGTATAAAACATGTATATAAGGTATTCTATACTTGAATTAATTTTTATCCTACAAAATTACAGTTACAGACTTATATCATGCATTCAATAACCTACTGTTACATACTCCCTTCAAATTACGTAAAATTGATTTAATTTTTTTTTTTACATTTTTTAATAATTTCACAACTAACTTTTCAATTCTATTTAAATCTTACCCCATGCCCATTATTAATTATATTCATTCACACTCATTCACTCAATAATCCTCAGCCATCATCCTAATCTTATTTACTTTCTAAGGCTTCATCATTAATACTTCAAACTTATTCTTAATTCTTTCCATTTTATTTTACTTTTTTCTTACTTCTTATCATATCTTTTTCCTTTAAATATCATTTCTTAAAACTTCATAATAACTTCAATTCCATTGCATTAATCTTAATCTTCCTTTCATTTAACTTGTCTTCACCATTCCATCTTCTTATTATTTAGCTTTCTATTGATCTACGACTTCTGCTTCTGCTGTACATAAGATGCTTATTTTCACCTTTTCCCATTTCTTCTATTTTTAATTTTTAACTCTTACATCTCTTCCTCCTTCCTATTCTTCACGTTAACTTGTTTCATTCATTGTCCTTTCGTCACGCCTTTCTCTGTCCTTTTTCCTTTTGTTTAGGGGTGGATGAGCTTTTTATGTCTTTTACATATTTATCGTTGTGGCAGTTATTGCTTGCATTTTCTTTAACTTTTCTTTAGTTCTTAAGTTTGCATTTAATTCAATTTTTTGTTTTTCTAATTCTTCCTACGCTCGTATAATTGTAATCCTTCTCTTCATTAATTTTATTTTCTTAAACACTCGTTCTACTTTGATACCTATGTGACATTCTCTCTTATCGACCTATGCGGGCTTCTTCAGGCTTCTTGAAATTTAGAGCGTGACAGTCACATCTAACATAATATTTAAAAAAAACCAACAAAATTGTACACTAAATTAATCACCAAGATTAACAGCGGTCACAATTAAAGTTTATAAATTAAATAAATAAATATATATTAAGACACTATAGTACGAAACGGCCGAACAATATAAACAATTTCTTCAATATATATAATATTTATTTAATTTATAAACTAAACATAACTACACTTGGGTTAGGTACAGAAAAAATTTTAAAATACACTTTTTAAATGATGAAATGTTAAAGTAGAAATATCTCGTCCAAGGACGAGGTGTAAGGAAGAGTTCCAAGTACACTAGCTACGTTCTCCCTCTGGATAGCTAGACTTATGCGTTGGATTAGGTAGGATTTAGATTTAGGTTCCCCAGTCGCATCCTTTAAGCGTCTACCAAGATCATTAGTAAACTGAATGGCCGCATCTCCAAATGAACCTAAAGTCTCCACAGCAAAGGGCAAGAAAAGTAGTCCCTCTCCACAATATCTGAGTATTTCCGTATCTTGATCGCTGCGGCAGCATTTGCTGTGGCTCCCACTGATTTGGCTGATGTCTGGATATTGGAGGGCGCAAGGGTATCTGGGCAAGTGGAATCCCATGCTAAGTATTTTCCATTGGACCATGGAATTAAGGTCACACCATCCGCTCTCTTACCATCTTCAGGACTAAGACCTACCGGCTCCAGAAAAGAGGGTATGTGGGCTGAGCTTAAAGCTTTGGCTACGATAGAGTTGATTTCTTGGTGGCGAGAATGTCGACCTGCACTAAACGGCATGAGAGACCGTGGATTCCAAATTCACTGACTTTATCACCACATTTACATAGGTGGGGTTGGCAAAAACTGATTCCCATACGAAGGGCAACCGAGATTTGAAAGACAATATCACTCAGTAAAGTTCCAATTGTGCTGATAGGGATGGCGTGTAACCAGGCTCCAGCTTCTGGGGTCATAACTGCATAAAATCTTGCCTTTTCTTGAGTAGATTCAGGTTCGAGGAGGGAAATTAGACGGTGGATATTAAGTAAGTCCCAATTTTTTGTTTAAGGGGTCAGCGGGTTGAGGAAGTTCTAACTGGGTCCAAGCATCTTTGCTTCAAGGTATCCATGAAAAACAGTAGTCTCGGAGGGGAGAGAATAGAGACCATTAGTTCCTCGACGGATGAGATTGAAGATAAAAAGGCGGGCAGGTAGAGATCTTCGAGTTTACGAATGCCTAGTCCTCCAAAGTTCACTGGTAAACTAGACAGGTCATGGTGAGCAGCATCGAAATTCAGATTCGTAATTTTAGTCAGAGCTTCTTTAAAGAAATTGTCAAATTCTTTCAGGATTGCGAGATGATTGTGTAAGGGTGTATTGCGGATTAGGTAGGTTAACTTAGGAATCCCAGTGCAAGATTTCAAGAGAAAGTAAGCTGTGTGTTTGTTAAGATTCAGAATTCTTGATAAGAGCAGTTGGAGTTCGTCAAGTTTAGCCGCAAAGACGTCACTAGTTGCAGAATCAACGAGAGGGGCTCCCAGAAGTGTAAGTTGGCTTGAGGTTATTCTTATGCCGGGAGCAATCGACTGGAAATCTTGGATAACCTTTTCATTTGGTTCAGAGCAAAAGAACAACTCGCATTTTGATGGATTAATTTCTAATCCCAAGTGTTTTCCCGACGAGATAATGTGTTGAGATCTTTTAGTACCATATCGGGAGATCCTCCTAGAGTACCATCGTCGAGGTACCACACGTTCAATTCTGATGACAGTTCCTGGATAAGATTATTAATGGCGAGGCAGTATAGTAAGGACTCTCCTGGATCGCCCTGCTGGGCTCCGACTTGCGACATTATAATATTATTACCAAAGAACAAATTAGAGCTTGAACTGTAGCATGAATTGAAAACGGGAACAGCTAGACGACGGTATACACATCCAACGGCGATTGGTCGAATACCTCCATCCTTCTTGCTCAGGGCGCAGAGGGATGCTCCAAATAGGATAGGAGTAATGACTGAATTGACCTCCCGGATAGCAAAAGATTGACTAGCTTTGTTAACGAACTGACTAATTTGGCTCCTGTGTTTCCAAGGCCTGTGGCAGTAAGGTCCTTGAGGTGTGTTGAGGTCGAAGACTGTCCAGACCTCCAGCGGAACCATTGTTAAAGCTTTTAATGGCTTCAAAGACTAGATCACTGGTCGTAACTAAAGATTCCATTGAGTTGTCCATGGTGGGCATGGCTAAATCTCGGGAAGGGCTTGATGTTTCTTCTTAGGGACTCCAGGGTGTCTTCGTTGAAGGGGCAAACGAATCATTTGATGACAGAAGGGTGATAGCTCCTCTGATGTCCCCTTCATCCACCTTAGCTTGGACTTTCTTGTTAAGGTTAAATTTCGGTCGGTGGTTTGGCTTGATTAATGTAGGAGGAGATGCGTTGATAATATTCCGTTTGACTGCTGCCGACAGACTTAGGCCAGAGTTTTTGTCGGGTTTTTGAAGAGAGGCGTAGGAAATAGAAGTAAGGTTTTCCATGAGTCGACATCATTGAGTGAAACACAGTTATCTATTACGTTGGTAAGCTTGGCAGAGGCTGAGATCCTAGCTGCTTTGGGGATTCGGCTTAACACTCTGACGGATGTTTTATACTTTATGAGGATTTCTTCTAAATCTTGCTCTTGGGTCGAATTTAAATCCGTATTCTGAACAATGTTTTTGTGCATGCGGGCTATGTGCGTATTTAGTCCCTTTTGGTGTAGAATTGGTGACAGTGAGGACACTGGGATCGGTCTCCTTGAGTAGATGGAGGCATAGTGTCAAGGAAACAGTCAGAATTTCCCACTTCAAAAGTCCGAAAGAAAGGCACCAAAAACGTCGAATCCTGCCCGGAGCGTTGACTTGGGGCCAAAACAGGGTCAGGGCGGGTCGTGGCGTCCGTGAAAATATCCAAATAATAATCCTCGCAGTGCAAGCTCCAAGATGACACCAAAACTTAAAAACGGCTAGGTTTTTTTGAAAGTTGTCAAACAAAATGACTTTAGGTCGAAAGTTCCTATTTTTTTTTTGTCTTGTCTTTTGTCCGGCGCGTCGTTCTAATACTTAACCTCCGAAACCGTAACAGGGTGCGACCTTGACGCTTCAAAGCGTACACGACGTCCATCGCGGTGACCGTCTCCAGCTTCGCGTTCGGTGGTAAATGACGGCGTCGCGAATTACGTTTTCCAAAAACACCTTCAAAACGCCGCGAGTCTCCTCGTAAATCGTAGACCGGATATATACGTTATTACGTTTTAAGCAATCCAATATTAGTTATTTATTTATTATTTTATTGACTATAGTTTCAACTCAAAATTATTGTGAGCCATTTTCAGAATACAAAAAATATTTTTTAATTTAATTTATGACCGCTGTTAATCTTGGTGATTAATTTAGTATACAATTTGTTGGTTTTTTTTAAATATTATGTTAGATGTGACTGTCACTCTCTAAATTTTAAGAAGCTCTGAAGAAGCAATCTGGTGTAACGAAAAAGTTTACGCAACGAATTGTGTTGTATATGGACATTTTTTGTGAATAGTTTGCATTGACCTGACCATGGAAAATTAAGTACGCATCTATAAAAAGAAAACTTGAAATGCATTCTTTCATCCAAACTATTTGTTTTCTTTTTTTGATTTCTGAAACATCGCCATTATTTAGAGCACGTGCGATAATAATTGACGCAATAGCACTTGAGGACGTCATCGGCGTACAATTTCTTCTTAAGTTCTAATTAATGTTAACAAAGGTTAACCCAGTTTTTGGATGATAGTATTGATTTGACAATGTGGGCCTTTAAAACCATTACAAATTAAAAACAAATTTTTATTTACAAACGTCATTTCATCCTTTCACAATAAATTAATAATACTGATTTTTTTTAAATATTATAGAGTAAAAAGGGCTCCAACCTTTAAAATATGGAAATGAATCACCAATACGTAACAAAATATGTTAGTTCGTGCTGGTGTAGGAGCCAACGCCTGTTCTCCCATGATTCTGTAGTTTTCTGTCAAAATATCTGGACGGCAATACCTTGGACATGAGTAGCAACTAACTGCAATTGAGTTTGGTGAATTTACACTTTCAGTCATTAATTGAATACTTCTCATATGACTGCACATAACTGGAAATAAAAATCATTACGTATACAGAAAGTATGGGTTTTTACGCACCATCAGTTAATGAATCATTGGTTGAAACTCTCCAATGTTTTTACAACCTGGTTGTTGCCAACCACAATTGACAAAATAATCTACGTGTCCGAATACTTTTCCCTACCAAAGCGTTGGATGTCTGTGTGAATTACATCTACGAATTCGGCGATAGTTTTCGATAGTTTTTGAGTACCTAATACATCAGGAGGATCGAGCGCCGTGATTCTTTTAATCTTGCTCTTGCATCTGTTTTGAATAAATTGCCCGGTTAATCCAGCAACATGAGAACCCGTTGAATGTCCAATTACATGAACTTCGTCTAATTTTATACTGTTTTTTTGCTCAAGTAGCACAATAATTTTGATAACAATTGCGAAACAACACCAATATGACAATAAGAAGTTTTGTAAGGTTTCAACGTTGCTTTCGACCAATCAACCATAAGTACGTTACAATCGTATTTTGTAGATATGCATTCTTAAGATCTTGAATTTGAGATGTGGTGTATGATGTAAGCCACCCGTGTATTAGAATTATTAATTTTTATCTTTTAAATCAGTCTTATCGGCATTAACTTCTAGAGGACTATCTCTATGAGCACGATTATATAAGTAAAATTTACTTCGCTTGTATTCGATTAGGGCACGTCAGTATCGTATTCTGGGTCCAAATTTCTGGTATTTCTTTGAACTCTTCAGCTATTTCTGGAGCCAATTCTCCCACATTTATGTTGAGGCCACCACTAAAAATATTCTTTATTTATGACCTTACTTATTCGTAATAAATGCAATAAACTTACCTTTAGTAATGAGAACTGCGAGATTAATTAATAGTATCTTTTTCAATAACATCTTGACAACTATTACCCAATTATCACTTCAATTGAATATCTATAATAAGCTTTGTGGGGTGTGCGTAAATAACTGATAATTTTTTATTAAGCACTTTTTTATTTATGGGATATGTTATGATAATCTCTATTTGTATCATTAAAGAACTGTAGTTTATTGTTTTACTGTCTTGTTTTTTTTTCAACGCGTTATTTTAATTGTGTGTTAATCGTAGGTTTTACTTAAATGTTAAATTTAAATTCTCCACAAATTTTAAAAATAAGTGGAGGTTTTTTATTGTCGTTGACATACAAACAAATATTAAATAGTTTATAGAAATATGCTTGATAAATAAATTCAAATGAACATTGTATGCAGAAATAAATTGCTTGTAATAAGCAAAATAATTTTGAACTTCAAGGACGTAAAGATGACGTTGTAATAAAAAACAATTGTTTTAATGGCAACGACAAATACTTTAAACGATCGGACGTAAGTATATTTTTAGTCATATATTTGTACAGAGAATTTGTGTAATTTTCCTGAAGTCAATAATTTATTCTAAATGAAACAAAAATACTTTTATGTCAGTATTTTTTAATGGAAAATTTCGTCACATATTCAAAAAATTGATTTTGAAACAATTTAAAATTTATTTATCTAAATATCAAATTTCTTCAAATTGTCAACATGCATTAAAACACCCTAACACAATTTTTATACGAGTTATATTTAATCCTACACAAGAGGTAACAGAGTGGTACTTAATTATTTAAGTAGTAATAAAAGAATCCATTTTCATTGTCTTCTTGTTTTCTAAATCGGTTGTTTTGCAATATTGTTCTGATTCAATTATTTTTGAATAATCACACAAAATATATTATCAAACTTTACGTTTACGTTACGAAATTACTGTTTTAATGATCAAGTTAAGTGCAACAATTTAATGTCTTGTGTTTTAAAATCTATAGATAACAAAATAATCAGTTTGACAATTTGCGTTATCTAAGACAGTGTAATTGTGATTGGATCAAAATTGATAATTTTGATTTTTATTCAATAAATTATAATTATGCAGAAATTATGTAATTATGAACGTAGGTACCTATTAATAATGTTTGAAATAAATGATCCTGGAATTTGCAATTATCGTAATCCATACAATTAATGTGTTTTCTTTAGGAATTATGTGTTTACGTAATTATCACTAATGTTCAGTAAATATTCTAAGGAAATTTTATTTGGCAATGGAAAATTTATTAATCTACGAACTTACTTTACTATGTCGAGTTTTATTTATGTGATTCGATTGCGACATTTTTACATTTAATAAAAACACAATGATTATTAAGATTTGCCAAATAGTAGACTTTCGATATACCGTGTGTCCCGGATAATTGAAGCATTCTTGTTTAACATGGGGAATTTGAAAGTCCGATTTATACAGGGTGCTTAAAAAATACGTCCCGATATTTGGCCCAATTTATAGATCTCATCAGTACAAACAAAAAGTCAAAATAATCATATGTCCAAAAACTCAACTGTTTCCGAGATACAGGCAGTTTTTTGAACAGAAAATTACTAAGCCCAGTTGGAGTGATTCGTCGTATTTATCACGTCAGCTATGGAAATAACAAAACAAAATTTGTTCGTTTCTATCAGTCGCATTTGTTGTAATCATTGTGTGGCTGTCATTGTTAGTAGAGCATATTATTGAAGTCGTTGTAGCTCCCATTGTTGAAATTTTCAAATATGTCGAAATATACCAACGCAGAAATGGCAGACATGAATTTCATGTATGACAAGGCTGTAGTGATGGAAATGCTTATGAGGCATCGTCGCTTTTATGCCGAAGCATTCCCAAATGGGGTGCTTCTGTGTGCCAAACTTTTACAAATTTACAGCAACTTTATCCAGTTGGATCGTTTGAATTAAGGAACGGTGATGGTGGTCGAAGAAAATCCCGGTACTAA